>CALSFV010000096.1:0-297153 GCA_943737045.1 Parapristionchus giblindavisi | reverse complement strand
GAGAGGGAGAGTAAGTTAGAGACATAAGGAAAGACATGAATCTTGGCCCATTGTAAAAGAGTGGAAGAACATAGTGAAATGTTGAAGCCACACTTCCACTTTTGACATATAAACAGAAGAATAAGTAGAGAGGAAGAGAAGGAGAGGGAGAGGGAGAGGGAGAGGGATAAGGAGAGGGAGAGGGAGAGGGAGAGGGAGAGGGAGAGAGAGAGGGAGAGAGAGAGCAGGACTTTATCAGACGTTTACTACTCACTGTTCTTGCATAAATCAGTGGAAGAAAGAGGGAGATATCGGACAGAGGAGGGAGAGGGAGAGAGGCTGAAAAAGATTGAAGAGGTAGAAGGGGAAATAGAAGTGGATACTCTATTGAGGATAAGTGAGATAGATTGAAAGAAGAAGGAATTGAGTTATTATAGATACTCCCATAGGTATATGGATATACTTGAAGATGATCGAAGAAACATTATGATGGAGGACATGGAGAGAGAGGGAGGGGAAACGGAAGAGGGAGAAGGACAAGGAGAGGGAGAGGGAGAGGGAGAGGGAGAGGGAGAGGGAGAGGGAGAGGGAGAGGGAGAGGGAGAGGGAGAGGGAGAGGGAGAGGGAGAGGGAGAGGGAGAGGGAGAGGGAGAGGGAGAGGGAGAGGGAGAGGGAGAGGGAGAGGGAGAGGGAGAGGGAGAGGGAGAGGGAGAGGGAGAGGGAGAGGGAGAGGGAGAGGGAGAGGGAGAGGGAGAGGGAGAGGGAGAGGGAGAGGGAGAGGGAGAGGGAGAGGGAGAGGGAGAGGGAGAGGGAGAAGTCGGTAGGTCGCCAGAAAGAGATGAAGGTTCAAGATATAAAAAGAATATGGGAATGTGCGAAAATATCTATGATTCTAGAAAACAGAAAAATACAGCGAGGGAAGTCGAATTAAGGAAAAAGTGAGATAAAAGAAGTGAGAAAGATGAAAAATAAAGAATTCGTAGTTGAAAAGGAAAGAAGAAGAATAAAGGAACGTTTATTCCCATTCTAGTCATCAATTTAGAGTCTTCTCCATATATTATCTACTCCTCTCCCTCTTAACCCCTTCTTCCACCTCTCCTTCTCCCTCTCCCTCTCTCTCCTCCACCACCGATCTTCCTCCTCTTCTAACTTCACATCACCCTACACAGACATTCTTATCTCTTCATAATTGCGGAAAACATAAAATGTGAGAAGAAGAAGGAGATACTTATTGGGTGTTGGAGAACATCAGAGGGAGGAGATGGGGAGAGAGGGGAGAGGGAGAGGGAGAGGGAGAGAGGGGAGAGGGATGGAGGGGAGGAGAGGGAGAGGGAGTTAGGGGATACTAATGAGAGAGGGAGAGGATTGAATCATTCATTGACACCCTTCCATCAGAGGGGAAGTTATTGAAGAGAATAAGGAAGAGATCATGGATGGGGGGAGGAGAAGGAGGAGAGGGAGAGGGAGAGGGAGAGGAGAGAGGGAGAGGAGAGAGGGAGAGGAGAGAGGGAGAGGAGAGAGGGAGAGGAGAGAGGGAGAGGAGAGAGGGAGAGGAGAGAGGGAGAGGAGAGAGGGAGAGGAGAGAGGGAGAGATAGAGATTGGGAGTGCTAGCAATCTGAGAAAACTATCGAAATGGAAAATTGGGATAGATGATGGAGATGAATATGAATGAATATGATTAAATGATAAGGGACTTATTAAATTATAGTATATTTTAAGTTTCATTAATACAATGTTATTAAAGCATATGAAGGAATGAATAAATAGATAAGTTTCACACAATTTATTTAGATTCTTGTAAGGTTTCTTAGAAGATAAAATTCACCTATATATTATGACAAAATATGTGTACTATAAAGGAAGATAACTTGGATACTCTCATCCCTCATGTTCCATTTGGAGAGTTGGATATAGACTGACAAAGATATGAAGGGAATGAGAGTTAGAGGGAGAGGGAGAGGGAGAGGGAGAGTTGAGGGAGAGGGAGAGGGAGAGGGAGAGGGAGAGGGAGAGGGAGAGGGAGAGGGAGAGGGAGAGGGAGAGGGAGAGGGAGAGGGAGAGGGAGAGGGAGAGGGAGAGGGAGAGGGAGAGGGAGAGTTGAGGGAGAGGGAGAGGGAGAGGGAGAGGGAGAGGGAGAGGGAGAGGGAGAGGGAGAGGGAGAGGGAGAGGGAGAGGGAGAGGGAGAGGGAGAGGGAGAGGGAGAGGGAGAGGGAGAGGGAGAGGGAGAGGGAGAGGGAGAGGGAGAGGGAGAGGGAGAGGGAGAGGGAGAGGGAGAGGGAGAGGGAGAGGGAGAGGGAGAGGGAGAGGGAGAGGGAGAGGGAGAGGGAGAGGGAGAGGGAGAGGGAGAGGGAGAGGGAGAGGGAGAGGGAGAGGGAGAGGGAGAGGGAGAGGGAGAGGGAGAGGGAGAGGGAGAGGGAGAGGGAGAGGGAGAGGGAGAGGGAGAGGGAGAGGGAGAGGGAGAGGGAGAGGGAGAGGGAGAGGGAGAGGGAGAGGGAGAGGGAGAGGGAGAGAAAAGAGATGTGCGGCTCCTAGACTGCAGAAATACATGCAATGATCATGATAGTCATTGAATATAAGATAAGATGAACGGAAAGAATGAATGGATATATCTACTACACTACACTCTTAGTCTATCATCGAGATATTATTGTAAACAATACGAATATTTAATGTACAAGCTTTAAACCCAAAAATAAATCAAGAACAAAAATTAAATTTTAAAAAAAGAGAGATTACACAATACCGTATGGTTTCCTTTTGAGTATCGGTTAAACGGGACATCCCTGGTATCTTCCATGTGTTTTCGTCATTTTCTCGTCTTGAAATGGTAGGAGAACATGTGTTCTCATGATTTCGAATTCTAATTTAAATAAATTATTTTTGCACATGCAAATATCCGTTATTTTCTCCAAAAAAATACGTTTAGGATAATATGGCATGCATTTGCGAATATCAACTGCGGGCTGATTTTTAAAATAGAAATTGACGAAAACTTGCATTTGAATGCGCAAATGAATTTTAATTGAATTTTGGTGTCATGGGGTTTTCAGATCGAAGAATTCAAAAATAATGAGAAAAAAATTTTTGCTACTGTTTCCAGTCGAAGATTCGGCAGGGGGGAAACGGGGCTGTACAAGGGATGCTACGAAGAAACCATGCAGCGTACCACTTCATTCCATTAGAAGTAATGAGAAGAAGTGTCATAAGATACTAGATAGACTACAGAAAATATCTCATTTTCAGACTACTAAAGGAGTTCGGGTAACGATTATATTCTAACATAGATTTATCGATTACTCCGCAATTTTAGAGGTGCCAATAATTTAGTCGAAGTGGGGTCAATAATTTGGTGGACCGTAAAAGTTGACTCTAAAATTTGGCTACCAGACAAGCCCCACTTTTAAAGTTGAGTCAATAATTTGGTGGTTGAGCCAATAATTTGGTTCGAAGTGGGGCTATTATTTTAGTCCAACATATTAGCCAAACTTTGACCAAAATTTTAGCCAAACTTTGGCTAAAATTTTAGCTAAACCAAATTATTGACTCAACTTTAAAAGTGGGGCTTGTCTGGTAGCCAAATTTTAGGCACCAAAAATGTCCGACCAAATTATTGCCCCCCCCCCCTAAAATTGCGGAGTAATGATCTTTATCTTACTGAGAAAGAAGTTAAATCATGTCTACGAATTGAACGACATATCGGAAGACGTCCAAGTTATCAAAAGATAATTGAAAAGATAAAAACGAAATAAAACGACGTTTCTTTCTCTCAATGTACTATTATTATGAAGATCATGATGAAGGAAAAGGACAATTGAGGTATCTCTAGGATACGGAATCTCCTACTCTCTCCTCCCTCTTCCTATCTATCTTCCTCTCCCTCTGTCACTCTCCCTCTCCCTCTCCGTCTCTCTCTTCTCATGAGAATGATTTGGAAGTAGGTGAAAATGGATAGAAGCCCACCAGGAGAAGGAGAGATATAATAAATGAGTTTAGAGGAAGATGAAGAAGATGACCAGACTAGTGAAGATAAGAAATATATGATGAAGAATAGGAAGAAAGAAGAAGCTATCTACTGTAAAGAAGATGAGAGAAGAAGGGGGGAAGGAGATGGACTGAGAAGGAGAGGGAGAAGGAGGGAGAGAGAAAGAGAAAGTGGGAGAGGGAGAATGAAAGGGATTACTTAACTTAAAATAAGTGGAACTTCATGAATAGGGGTCAGTCATCATCTATCATTCAACCTTATCTATTCTAATTCCTCTTTGCTCTTCTTCTTCTTGAGACCAATTGAGAGATTGAGAGTCAAGAAGCAAAATCAGTGAATATTTCATGTAATGTGTTTCTCGTTATGATGGCTGAGAAGAGAGAGGGAGAGGGAGAGGGAGAGGGAGAGGGAGAGGGAGATATGGAGATAAGGAGAGATAGAGAGGGATAGATTGGATGAAGTGCGAAACACATTCACTGCATATGATTCATGATCTATTCGTTATTCTAATAAAACAAGTCTCCGTTGACACTTTGAAGAGAATGAAGAGGTTGCTAATGAGATGGAGGGAGGGGAGAGAGAAGGAGAGGGAGAGGGGAATGAGTAAAGGAACATACACCATCTTTTCAGATAAGTGATAAGGTACGGGGTTGATGTATGAGGGAGAGGTAGAGGGAGAGAGAATCTATTCGGGTTCCTTACGAGGACTTACTTTTTCGTCTTCTTCTTCGGAAAGTAGAATCGGAAAAGAAGAAAAGTTGACAGGTGACGGGTCCCAAATTAGTGAAGAGAATGAAGAAGAAGAAGTCATGAAGGAGATGAAGAAGATGAAGAAGGGATCAAGGAAAGAAGAAGGAGATGGAGATGGAAGAGATTCAATCCTTTTCCTATATTATTATGTATTTATAGATATTGGAGAATATATGATAAATGAATGATTGTTATTGTAATATGAATGAACCAAGTGAATGATAATAATCTTTTCAGCTGGAATCAAAAGGAAAAAAGGAATGGAAGTCTGATTCAAGTAATACAATTTTTAAATTATATTCAATCGCATTCATTACGCACTTCGTCACACTTTATTAAATTAATTGAACATTTGAAGAATTTTGAAACTACGAAGCCTTTTTACTAAAATCGTTCAAATAGAAAAAAAAAAATATTCAAATAGAAAAAAATGAATGAGGATTGGAATGATTCAAATAGGCCTTATAATAAATAACAATATCGTGATAGATTACTATTAAGTTGCCACTGGATGTTTATCAATATATACAACCATTAGTCTTAGCCTTCTGTCAATAAAAATCGAAAACAATGACAAAGAAAAAAAAATAAAAAAGTTCTTCACGTTGTGTCCTATTTACTTTAAATATAATTTAAATACTAAATAATTTGAAAATATTCGTTCCGTTAATATCCTTTTGCAGGTATTTCATGAAGAAAAAAAAACGAAGTGAAATCACTGGTCAATAAGGGAGAAAAAGGACGTAAGGTGACTATAGACTGCATTGACTATGTGTAACATACATTATACATTAGATGACCATAATATGAAACGAATTGTATATGTTATAATAGAAAGCTAATGCATAGTCATTACATGATACTCTTGAAATAATGAAAGAAGAACCATTGTTGACTATTCATTCATTCATTTCCCATTACTGTGCCATCTAATCTCATTTATCTACCTAATTCTCACCCTAACTCTCCCTCTCCCTCTAGTATCTCTCCCTCTCCCTCTACGATCCCTTCTTCTCCCTCTAGGATCTCTCCCTCTTGGATCCTTTGTCTTTGACTATTATTCGTGGTTCTCATCAGAAATAGTGTTGATTCCTTTCCACACCCTTCATCTCCTTATTCCCATAGGTCAAATCATATCTCCTCCTCCTTCTTCTTCTTCATCTTTTCTCATCTATTATTCTTCTTCTTTCTTCACTTCGCCCACTCAAATACTGGTATATCCCCCGATTCAAAAAGAGATCTCCACTAAATATTCCCCATTTAACTTTATGTATCCATACATGCTGCGTCCAAGCGCTGCAATTGCATATGTTTCTCTCCCTCTCCTTATTCCTCTAGTTAAACTCTCTCCCTCTCCCTCTCCCTCTCCCTCTCCCTCTCCCTCTCCCTCTCCCTCCTCCACTTTGACCTCTCAGATGTGTTCAGAAGTAGTACCAAATGAAGTTACATCGTCATATTCTCTTCTCTCTCTTCATTCTTTCAATTGAATCTCTTCACTAGACATCATTCCATTATAATCATATGATCAGATTCAATGATCCTTCTTCTTCTTCTTCTCTTCATTTCATCTTCATCATCTCAATATCCATTTACTATTGAACGTGTTTCTATCAATAAAGATATTCAATGGAATGGAACGACATCGACTAGAATGAAACGGTATTCATATCATATTGTTAAGTACCACCAATGAGGTACAATGAACAGTTAGATTTTAGAGAAAAATTATTATATTTTAATGGTATAGTTTAAATAGGTATGTAGCTGTATTCGATTAATGAATGATATTTGAGTGAATCTCCAATATATGACTCGGCTCGTGCTATATCTTCTCATCTCAATGATATTCTTATTCATTATGATAAAACACTTCGACCTTTATTCAATAGTAATATTCACTCTCATCTATCATCAATGCTATATTCTATTTCAGAAAATACTCCAACTAATGTATATATTGATATTAATATACTTACGATGGGATTGATATCAGAGAAAACTGATGTGAGGGATAATTGTATATTATCTAATAGTATTCAATTCACATTCGTATAATTGTCTTTATATTTCAAAATATTCGAAAACCGTCTGAATTCTTCATGATTCTAAACATGATTATAGACGTATTCATTTGATTGTTATTTCCGTCAAACATGGAGAGATGAACGATTACAATTCAATCCATCCATTCAATCATTCAAAGTTCTTTCATTATCTACTGCAATGCTTGATCGCATTTGGAAACCCGATGTCGTATGTGATATTTGATCTTTGATCTCTAATCCTTAATCTTTGATCTCATTCAGTATCTATGGAATGATGCTGGTTCGTATGTTCATAGTCAGACAGTTCCTAATAGATTGGTTCGATTATCTTATGATGGTACAGTATTATTCTCCATGAGATTAACTGTGAAGGCAAAGTGTAGAATGCAATTGATACGATATCCATTAGATAGACAGGTACACACTTACTTTATTCTTTTATTTTGAAATATGAATTTATGTTTTAAAATCAATCAATAATCTAGGCCTGTCGATTAGTTCTCGGTAGTTTTGCATATCCAATCAACGAAATGAATCTACACTGGAAAGTTACAGAGGTATCATTAATATAATTATTTAAATGAATATGTTATTTGAAGTCAAATGAGGGAGTACAAATGGATTATGCTGCAGTGACAGAATTGCCACAATTTGCTGTTACAGGACATGAAGTTATCAATGAAACAACTATACGAAGAGATCGTATCTTTCATTTACATATTATCGATTTCTTCAATAAATCAATAATTGATCTGTGATCTTTCAGGTAACTATTCAGCACTTGAAGTTCGATTCTATTTGGATCGTCATTTTGGATATTTTCTTATGAACTTCTATGTTCCATGTACTCTTATTGTTCTTCTTTGTTGGGTTGCATTTTGGATCAATCGAGAAGCGACTCAAGAAAGGATTGGATTAGGTTTTTTTTACTATAACTAAAAAAAGTAATTGATATAATTAAAGTGATCACAAATGTGCTTACAATGATGTTTATGAGTCTTGATAGTAAAGCTGATTCTCCGAAGACTGATTTCCCCACTGCTCTTGATGTTTATATTTGGTTAGTTTATCAATTAATAGATCAATCTAATACATTCAATATAATCATTGATTAATATAGGATTTGTCTTGGTTTCCTATTCATTTGCATGGTCGAATTCACTGTTGTACATTATTTTACAAAGTTCAATACAGGAGATCCTGAGGTACATTAAATAAATATTAATTAAATAATAATTCACTTTGTAGATGTTAGAATTGGAACGTGAAAGGATGAGACATATAATTCGATCGATTCCAAGAAAATCAATAATGAGTAGTAGACATTACAATAGACCTGGAACTATTATTGGAAGGAAACATTTTAATCCAAATAGAGTACGTTCATTTTTATATCTATACTTATATTTAACGGCCCAAAAAGTTTGTAAAAAAGATTTCCAAAAAAATAGAAAAAAAACTTAAAAAAACAGCAATGTTTTATCTTTCGAGCATATCTATGCGATAATTTTATAATGAAAAGGCAAGAATTGCAAAAATGTGATTCTTGAAGTTGCTTACATGAAAGATTGTCATTTTCAGAAGACGATATCATGTCAATCGTCAGTGAGACGAAAAGATGGAGGGAAACATTCATTCTATCATAAAAATGGGAGAAAGATCAGTCATCAACCATTATCTCTTACTCAATCTATTGAGAGTATGATTACTAGTACTATTATATAATAATTATAATTATTATTAATAATAATTATTATTTGGATTGATTACTTACTCATTTTCATTGTAAATGTCAGCATTGACAAAGAATACTTGATCTTGATTTACCATATCATCATATTAATTCATTTTATGTTTTCATTCTTACAGTCATGTGTAAAAAATGTGTGCACTTGCCAATAGACAATTTATTGAAAGCCGTTCTCTCCTATTTATGCAGAAAACCAGGTTATTTGTAGGCGGTGATCTTGACAAGGATCACTTTCGTCGAGATGCTGTTGGATGGAGATTATATCATTTTATGCTTGATCAGGTAAACAAATTCATAATTTCATGTACAGTACATTTCGGTCGAGTACGTGACAACAACTCGAACGAGCTTCACTGTACATGATCATTGATTAGTCATTTCCAAAAGAACACGCAAATAAAGTATGAATGGGAACGATTGATCGTAATATAAGATGAGTAGATAGAATAGGATGAGAGTACACAATGAGTGAAGAAACTCATTGAGGAATCTTCACTTTTGGTCAAAGAAACAAACTTCTTTCATTCACTCACAAATACTAATCATTCACCTTCATTTGTCTTCAACTTCAACAGACAAAAAAACTCAAAAATACATTCAATTTTCATCATTTTTTTGAAAAAAATTTCGAGCAATAAATAGTGATATTATTTCAGAATTCTCAATATGATCCATTTTATCTGGAAGGTAATTCAATATCTCTTGTAGATAGAGTTTGTCGGGTTGCTCTTCCCCTTATATTCTTTGTTGTTGTTATTGTATACTATCATATTTATGTTATGACTCCATTTGAATTTAAATTCGATGATCCATTTGGTCCTCCTATGTAATAGTGAACTCCATTGTATTGATTTGATTGATGAGTTGTATCCATTACCTTATCTATTGGAAGTTCTCATACAATATCATATTACATATCATTGAAAGATAAAGAATGGAACGATGTTTATGACCCCTTTGAGTACTTGAGCATCTTTTGTTCAGGACAACCTCTCCCTCTCCTTATTCTCTCCCTCTCCCTCTCCCTTCTAGACATTCCCTTCCTCTTGTTCTGCCCTCTTGACTGACTAAACAGAATAGAAGCTCGTCGGCTTTTTCGGCTATCTCTTATCTTCTATCCATCTTCTTCATCATCTTTCATTGAACTCTTCATCATTGCATATCATTGTATATTCTCTTCTCTCATGCTATCATTTCATTTCAATTCGAGATGATTTCACATAAAAGTGAGTACCATCCATTCATTCATTTCTTTCATTTATTGATTATTCATAGATGATCCTCCAAGTGATCTCTTCTCAATACGAATCCATCGACCAATGGATCGTCATATTCCATCCATATCATCTAATACTAAGAAAAGGTTTAATTCATCTTTTTATGTATTCTTTTTTTTCTGTAAAAATGAGCCAAAGATAATGTACACACATGAGTGGATGTTTTTGGTATTTGCAGAATGAATATTTTGTTTATAAAACATTTATATTAATTAAATCGAAACTTCGAACAATATTACTTTATCATGGATAAATTTCATTTTAGGACTGATATTCCATTTCTCATAATAATTGTTCAATCTGCCATCATTTTCATCACTTTAACTGCATTTATTTTATATGTATTAAATCCACGTCATTTGGTAAACCAATCGATTTTCAATCAAAAGAATCAATTAATCGATATTCAGCCAATGATCAATCCATCTCAACCTTCATTCGAAGTTTCCATACAAACAAAGGAAACAACCACAGAGAAAGAATATTCATCATATTCAAGATCAAGTTCTAGTGAGGTATCGTATACTCTTTTATTGATTGATAATCAATCAATAATCAGGAGAGTGAAGAGGAGCTATCAAGTCATACAATGATGGCAAAGTTCAAGAAGGCAGCGGTTGTTTCTGATCATGGAATATGTAGTGAAATTGGACGGTATTTACATATATTTGTTGTAATCCATGTGTGCAATCACATGGAATTCATATTTCCATAGTGATATGTTTCATGATCTATATGAATAATAGACTAAACTAGGAAAAGACAATATTAAAATCAGAATATCACATAATGAATAAATATAATTCAGTCGTATTCTAACTCGTGGAGGGAATGCAGTTGATGCATCCATTGCTACTCTTCTCTGTGTAGGAGCAACTAATCCTCATTCCAGTGGAATTGGAGGAGGATTCTTTATGGTTATATATCAGAAAGATAAACAAGAATGTAAATCTATCAATGCACGGTACATATCAATCTTCATATTCTCATATCGATTATTGATTGATTCAGAGAGACCGCACCTCAATTGGCTAATGAGAAGATCTACAAAGAGGATAAAACAGCGTCATCATACGGTATCTCCTTCACTCATAATGTTGACTAATCGTCTTGACTCCATAGTAACTAAGTTTATTGATTAACCCATCTTATTTCAAATTCTGATCAATAATGCACACTAATCGATACAGGATACAAATCGATTGGAGTCCCTGGAGAGATCAAAGGAATGTGGAGAGCATTCAATGATTATGGAAGTGGAAAAGTTGAATGGAAAGATCTTGTTATGCCTACTGTACAATTGTGCAGGTATGATCAATCGATAATACGATGATTATTGATTGATTTGTAGAGAAGGAATACCCGTGAGTGAATATCTTACCAGAGTTCTTCAAGATGAAAAGAGAAATATTGTTTGTTTGATTGATTCGAATGAGAATTAATCAATAATGATTAAGGCAAAGAATGATGATTTCCGTTTGATGTTTACTAATCCGAATACGAGTGAATTATACAAAGAAGGAGATATCATGTATAGACCTAATCTTGCTTCGACTCTACAGGTTATTAGATTATATTAAGTGTTTATATATTCATTTTATTATAGAGATTAGCAGAATCGGATGATCCAGTTTGGTTGTTCTATCATGGAGACATTGCTGAGACTATAACAGATGAAATGAAAGATAATGGTTAGAATTATTAACTGATTTCAGATCATTTTGTTTGTATTTCTCTTGAAAAATATTCAAATGGTTTGATTGTATTATCTAGGTGGTTTAATACGAGAAGAAGATCTTGAAGACTATGAACCTCTTGTATCATCTGGTATTCTATCTCAATTATCTCCATCACTTATTCAATGTGGACCTCCACCACCATCATCATGGATTGTTACTCAATTAATTGTTTCTATTATGAAGGGTACTATTCAATCTTCCATTCATTTATTCTAATTTCGATTCAGAACTTTACCCATTTCCACAAAAGAAGGACTTGGAATCAATTGAATTCTATCATCGATTAATTGAAGCTGAGAAGTTTGCTTATGCATTGAGGTTATTTCTTTCTTTCATTCTTTCATCAGTTACAACTTTCTGTTACAAATTGAGATGAAGAAAATGGGAGAGGGCAAATTCTGTGGTTAAAAAAGGATTTCTAAAAATATAGAAAGATACGATTTAAGAACACATTTGGGTGATCCAATCTATACAAAAGGAATGGATGAAATGACAAGAAATCTAACTGATCCAATGACAGCCAAAAGAATATCAGAAAAGATCAAAGAGAATACATTGAAAGATGAAGAATATGGAGCTGATGGATACATGGTATGAGAGATTGTATTGTATTACTCGAATAATGATAAAATTATAGAAAGAAGATCATGGAACATCTCATGTTTCTGTTATAGATGAAGATGGAAATGCTGTCTCTGTTACTTCTACTATCAATCTATGGTATTCATTCATACAGAAAATGACTATATTCTTTGTATTCTAGGTTGGGCGCAAAAGTTTCATCTAGATTAGGAATCATATGGAATAATGAAATGGATGACTTCTCTATAAGTGTATAATCAATCTATTATTGACTACTTCAAGCTCATAAACAAATTCTTAAAGGGAATGGATAATGCATTTGGTTTTGCTCCATCTCGTAATAATTTGATTCAACCAGGAAAGACACCTGTTAGTAGTATGAGTCCAACTATTGTATTCAATAACACAGATGGACAGGTTTGATCTTTGATCTTTCTATTCATCATCTGATCTTTGATCTTTGCAGGTACGAATTGTGATAGGAACTACTGGAGGATCCAAGATAATTCAAGTTCGAATTCTGTAATTAATAATAAGTAAACTAGAAATGTATTTCTAGGGAGTAGCAATCGGAATAATTCGTTCTGTTCTTTTTGGTGAAACAATCAAAGAAGCAATTGATGCACCTCATGTTTATCATCAACTACATCCATCTCATGTTCAATATGAAAATGATTTTCCAAAGGTTTCAAATGCAATTATATCGATTTATTCCTTTTAAAATAATGGCAAAGTCAATATAATAGTAAGAATGGATCAATATGACTATTATGAGTTTCAATAACAGGATATACTGGAAGGACTTCGTGATCGTGGACACGAAACACATTTAGAGACTGGAATGCATTCAACTACTCATGCTATCTATGTTGATCAACATGATGGGTTTGTAGTTTGATCTTCGATCTCTATGATCTTTGATCTTTCCAGTTACATCTATGCCAATAGTGACAAAAGAAGTCACGTTCACATGCATCCGGATGGTTATTAATTAAATTAATATTATTATATAGGGTAATTAATCAAATCAATCGAAATTATTATATTATCTACCTTATAATTCTTGCCAGTATTATTCTCTTTGCTTAATTGTTCATATATGTATGATGTCATGTACAGGGTCCAAGATAAAGGCACATACTTAATAATCACCCTTATCCCCCCATATCAATCTATTGCATCTCTAAACTTTCTTAGATATGGCACAACGACCGAGAATTCAAAGATGAAAAAGCCCCTTCATATAATTCTTTTTCATCCATTAAATGTAAAATAATTCAACACAATATAACATGTACACGACTCTTTATACAATCATTTGTCACCAATCAGTGCATTTTTGTGAAGTCGATCTCCGGCATTCGATGGGGTACCTACAATTGATCTTTAATCTTTGATCTCTTGATCTTTGATCTTACTTGATATAGAGTATCCTCGTGCGGTTCGTGTCTTCTTATTGCTCCCGTCCTCATCCTTCTTACCTGATCTTGCCTGTAATTCATTATATTCTTATCATTTAATATATTGATTGATTATCGATTGACTCATGAATATATATAATCGATCCATATCTCTCATTGAGTCAACGAGAGACTCACTTTGCATCGTTAACTTCATGATAATGGTGCACTTTAATCACCTTATCCTTCATCAGCTTATGAGAATTTGATGCTTTCTGTTAATCAATCAATATTAGGTAGATATACATACAGTACACTCACCTCTCTAGGTTTCATTGCAGGAGCCGAAACAGATGGAGGTTTAGCGGGAAGAACAGCGGACTTAGACGGCTTCTTTTGACGAGGAACTTCAATACTAAACAATCGATAATCATGAAAGTACGATCAGTATTTGTCATAATGTTAGCATTATTATTTTTTAAATTAAAAAATTCTTTATCATGATTAGCTAAGCAGTTTTGCCACAATCGGGATTTTCTTAAATATTCTTTCTTTAGTAAATGAATTTATTAAAGACAAATTCTTACATTTCATCAGCAAGAGCAGTTTTACATGATAGTATTTTACTCTTTCCTTCTGATTTCTTCTTTCTCTCTTCAATTTTCTTCTTCTTTTCTTCTTCTTCTTCCTTCTTAAACCTTTCTGCTTCTTCTTTCTTCTTCTTCTTTGTTATATCATCATCTTCTTCATCCTTCAATCAATAAATCAATACAGGAATCATTCATTACCGTACACTTAGATCAGCAGCCAGATTAATATATTCTCCCTTATCAGGTTTCGGTTCTTCCAATTTTCCACCAGGCAGCTAAATTTTATCATTTTATGGCTTTTTTATTTGCACGAAAAGTATGAACTCACTGTAGGATATGGAGATTCAGCAGGTCCTTCGTTACTATCTGATGTGGGAGCTTGAGGAGGAGCCGGAGCTGGAGCTCCAGCTGGAGCACCAATTGGAGCTAGGACTCCAGAAGGAGCTCCAACAGGTACTCGAGTTCCAGAAGGAGCTCCAACTGGAGCTGGAGCTTTGACTGGTTTAGGTGGAGAAGGATGAGGAGCAGCTAATTTCTGAAGAATATCATTGGAGAATGTGCAAAGATTATTGATTGAATCACCTCAGGAACTGATTTATCGATCTCAACACTAGATTTCTTGCTATCGTGTACATTATTTTCAGAAGATGAAAACTTCTAAATAAATAAAAGATCACAGATCAACTTTTTTTCTCTTTTACCTCTTTCTTCTCCGAATTTTTCATTTCAGCAAACTGGAATCACTTTAATTTTTCAAAAAAAAAGAAATAAAATAAAATGTAATACCTTTCGTTTAGATACATTGCATCCCATTGTGGGGGAACCGCTCAGGATCAGAGCGAGAATATGAAATGAAATGATTGAATGAAAAAATATGAGGAATGATGAAATCTATTGTGTCATAATAGTCTAATCATCATCTATTCAAATATCAAGTATAATTTGTTGAAATGGTTATTGATAATTGTCTCATCTATATAGTTTCTTCCCTTCATTCATTCATCTTTACCATTCGATCGATCTATTTCCTTAATTATATTTCGAAAGTTGAAGTTGATGGTGAAATATGGTATGAGATATTCAATATACATTTTGGTCTATAAGTGGAGTATAATATCTCAATAGATAATACGTGATGGAATGGAGTCTCCTTGTCTATATTCTTCAATCAATCATTCATATTCACGTAATCGCCATCAATGTCGAGTCCGTGTTCTGGCTCTTTTCTGATTGAAAGCTCGCTTATCTCCCTCCTCCCTCTCCTCTCCTCTCCCTTTCTCTCTCCATCTCCCTCTCCTTCCCCCTCTCTCCTCCCTCTCCTTCTACTATATCAGTCTCCTGACAAGTAAGGAGAGAAGTGGTATACTTCCCTTCTCTCTTCAACTTCCTTCTTCATCTGCTATGCGTCCTGAATCTCCTAACACATTCTTTACTAATTTCATTCCTGATTATTACGGTAAGTATACATTAATCACTGATCATGAACTGACTTTATTCTTTGTCTCTTTAAGATATGACCAATTCACAATATTCGATTAGTAACCTTCTTGGTGATTCAATGGAATCAATTCATAAGGCTGAATTCAGAAAGAGAACGGATAGTTCAGGTTTGATAGATCAAAGATCAAAGATCAAACATCAATTCTTCTTTTGTAGCAGCGAAGATTCGTGAGATTGTGAGTGAATTGCGTGAGATTGAATCAGAAGAGAGATCAAGAGAAACTTCTCCTTCCATTCAACATAATCATATTGATATTAGAAGAGAAATCATTCCTGATCCAGGTAAGAAAAGAATCATTATCGATTATCTATCATATTATTAATCTAATCAATCATTGATAGTATTCACGCTATAGTACGTTATTCTGTCTGAAAAGAAAGACTGATAATGAGTAATCCCCTTATCACATAGCATCTTTTTATGAAGTTCTCTGATACTTATCAATACAATTATCTAGTCAATCAATAATACCTTCAGTTCAATTACAAGAACAAGCAATGCGTAACAGAGAGATAGCACGACAACTCTCACCTGCACTACGGTATAAGGTATTGATTATTTCACGCGACTATTGATTGATTATTGATTGATCTAGGCTATTCTGGAGAGTGAAAAGAAGAAAACAAAGAAGACAATTATTCGAAGAAAATTTTCGCTTGAATATTCACTACCTGAAAAAGTTAACAGAAAAGGTAATTCATTTGTTAAATTCGATTCCAAATCCTTTCGATATGTTCATTTTGAAATCCTTTTCATGACTGTGATGAATCAATAAACCAATAAATGATTAATGATTAAGATCTCTCATCATCTCCTCCATCTCAAGGAACTTCTTCATCTTATTCCATTCATCAATCTCAATTATCTCCTTCTTCATCTCATTATTGAATCAATCAATCATTCGTCGATCAATCAATCAATCAATCAATAATCGATCGATCTTGCTGTAGATCAGCATCTTGTGGATACAAATCAATAAAAGCATAAGACCATTCCATTCACAATAGGTTCATGACGAGTTCTTCATCATCTTTATAATTGTATCGTTATTCTTTCTATTCATTCTATTCTTTATTCTTCTTCTTCTTATCTTTATTGCTATTACTCTCGAGTAAAAAAGAACTGATAAAAGACTTTGATAAGAACGAATCAGAATGATGAAGGCAGAACGATATGATAATGAACTATGATCGGTATTCGATCAATAATCAAAATTACACGTGCAGTAAGGTATTATATATTTCATTTCTTACATTTTCATACATTTAAAAAATTATGCAAAAAAAGTTAGAGTTGCACAATTTAATAGCATTTTTAATGCGATATAATCTATGGTATAGTCTAGCTTTAAACTTAAACTCATTTTGTTAGATGACGAAGTCTTGTGATCACTATCTGGAGACCGTATCTATAGTTAAAATGATCAGAATATGATCGAGCAAAGCACAGACGTGACCATATCTGCATCTATAGTACATGAGATAATGATATTCTCACAATAAAACCAAACATATGATTGCGATTTTTGTAAGAAAACATTTCCAACTTTAAATGTTCCAAATAAATAATATCATTGTCTTATAAAAATACATGAATGAATGATCGCACAATTCAAATATAACCCGATTTGAATATGACATGAAGACAAGATGAAACAAATATTATATGAGATCAATCAATAAATTAGTACTGATGCAACGGTCAAGAAATGAGTTCTCGACTCCGATTGGGTGATTTGTGTATAAACCACTCTGATTTCATCATGGTTTTCACGAATGGGCAGTTGAAAACAGATTTTTAATCAAGATTATGTATTCTTTTTTTCAATTTCGGAAATGCTGAAATTTTCATCGGGCAGAAATATTTTTCGGGTTTCCGAAATATTTCACGAGACACAAGAGACACAAGTTTGAGAGGGGAATGCACCACCGAAAATTCGCAAGACAACCAGTGTGACTTTAAAGATGGAGACCCACGAGTTTTTTCGTAATAAGACTGTTCGGATAGAATAATATAGATTCATCATACGAATCGAAAGACATATCTGATATTGATTCCCGATATGTTTAAAGGGAGCGTAACCTCACTCAATGGTCTCTTTGCCTCGCAATGCTCTCTCGTTGTTAGAGAACAGAGAAATAGTGCGCGCAATGAAGAGACCATTGAGTGAGGTAACCCTCCCTTTAAAGCTCACTATGAGCATTGAAAGTACAACTTTCAAGGCATGTAGAGAGTGCTCATCGAATTTGCATACTTTCTCTCTCATTTTCTCATTACCCCTTATGCCAATTACCATATAATATAAACAATAGCCAGCATGCTTATCGTGGCGGGAGTCAGTCATGCCAACTCATGGGTCCCCTTCTTTAATTGTTTTTTCTGATTAATGACAATTTTGTTTCATTTTCTTATAGTCATTCAAAGAACCTTTTATCTCGGAAACTGTTGATTAAGAAACTCATGATTGAGAATAGGAAAATATTCATACGCAAAGGAAATATATATGTATATGATGCGCGCAAATGCGTGCCGCTGCATCGGGTCAAAACTCGACCGGACTGTACTGTAGGATGCTACCGATTCAGTTATTATTCAATTAAGAGAGTTTCCTTATAAATGTTCATCGGACATGACAGTACTCAATAGTTTCTGGTAATCTCGAGCTTGTCAGTGCAATTTAATTATCTACCATTATGTGTAGTGTACTGCTGCTGTCTCTGACTATGAATGGAGTAATTATTTTATCCTATGTCGACGCCAAATCTTCTTATTACATGTTGTCGTCCATTTAATTCATTATTCTTTATTTCTATATCATCAATCTTCTGATTTATCTATTTATTGAGGCACCGAATTCTGTGAATTTCAAAAGACTAAAAATTTAGAAAAAAAAGTACAAATTTTTTGTTACGATAGAGTTTGTACCACGTTTTCACAACGTTTCAATATCAACGATCATGATCAAATATCATTTTCGGTATTGTTGTTTGTTCTACGATAAATATACGTATACATAACTTTCAATTTTCTCCGATAATGATATATTCATTGAGAGAAAGAGTGAAGTTATTTAGTCATTTCATTCCATTCAATATGAATATGACGGAGAATTCTCTAGAATGGACATTTGATTGTATTTCATTTCTTATTCAATACAATCAATATTGTCAATTTACATTAGGATTCATCTCATTATTATTCAATATTATTCTATTATACATCGTTCTCAGGTATTCATATGATCTATGTTCATTCAATATAATACAAATAATAGGTTCACTCCATATGAATTTGTATCACGACGAGCTAGTATAGTCACTCAATTAGTTGGATGTTTCATTCATATTATTCTATATACAATATCTCAACCACTATGTCTATATCCTCATAGGGTGGGTAGTCGACTAAAGATATTGTCCGTATAAAATGTACTTGCATAAGAAAATGACAAACTTTATGTAAATACCGAGACAACGGGCATTTACATACAGTTGCACTCTCTCGCCTAGCTCTCGATTACCCCTCCTCTTCCTCTCACCTAACCCGTATGACCTTCGCCGCGCTGATTCGATATAAACACATGATTGTAATATTTACAAAAATTTTTTGTAAATGAGATCGGCATAGTTCCTGATATATGCAAAACAGGAGATAGTCATTGCGGACGCTCCGTACAAATAAGACAAGAGGTTTTTATACGCTCAATAATGATAGATCATGTCAATTCAGTCAATTATATTCACTGGACCTATTCGAAGCCATGGCACTATTGTAGCTAAAATTGTTTTTGCCTTTTGGTAATGTAATTGTTGTATATGAAAGAATAATGATTAGCTTAAGGGTATCAAATCTATCATTCATGTCCAGTTCAGCTTTTTCAAGTTCATTAGCCCATTATCTTGCTATAATGGAAGGAATTAAGTGAGTTTAATCGAAAATATTTATCTTTTAAAAAATTCTTTAGTCAACAAAATATAAATAGTAAAAATAAATAAATTTTTCAGATTAAAAAGTTCATGGCTTGATCGATATAATAAACTTTCTTTTACAACTAAATCAATAATAATTTCAATTCTTCACACTTTTGTATCAAATACTACAGCCATTTCATTATATTTATCATTCGAATCAACGGTATTTCGAATTATTCTATCGACTAATTTATCTCATAATTTAATTATTTGATTTTAGCCTGATAGTGTTGATGAATTCTATATTTTCCTATGTAATTACTATGGTCTTATTCATTTAAAAGAAGCTCTATATACACTTGTTGTAAGAATATTTGTTCTGTCGAAAAATAAGTCATGAAAATATTTTTTTCAAATACTAAAACCAGTTTAACTTGCAATGTACAAATTTTAGTCTCTTTTGTTGGCATAAATCAAGTATACAATATTGAGGCGCTTGGAACTGCATATTCAATGTTTACCATATTCTATGTGTCATTAGTGATCTATTTTCATATTGGTACATGGGAACAGTTGAAGGAGGTGACCAATACAATAGTCATTACTATACATTAATCTTCATTCTAGATTCGTTCTTCTTTATCTCCTAAAACATTTGAAACACTTCGACATATGTCTCGTCTCTTTCTTGCTATCTCAGTAAATCCACTCATTTGTTCATTTCTACCTTCAGGTTTCACTAATATAGATTTATATAAATCAATTTAATATTTAAGGTATCTTCATGGTCGTTAACTTCATCATTCCTTCTGTTATAAGTACTCCACTCATATCATTTATCTTCACTGTATTGACTACAGGTATACACTCCTTCCCATAGATAGATAATATTGTATGATCTTCAGTATTGTATACATCGAATCCATTTGCATTCTATATTCTAACACTAATATCATTCAAACAGTATCGAATAGAGTTGATCAATCTTCTTCATTCTCCTCTTTCTTCTATACGTTTAATCAAACAACGAAGGATTTCTGTCCAACCCAATGTAGTTCCTTCTGACGAGACGAATAAAAGCATTTGAAAAGAAATGATAGATGATACAATGTATTCTTATGACGTATTTCAATCAATTCATTTCCTTTTCTTCTGAATATGGAACACTTTTGTTTGACGAGACGAAACCACACACAAAAGGTATGAACACATGATTGAGAAAATGAATAAATAGAGAATACGTTCTCATACCAATTTATCATCCTTTTATTCACACGAGAGCTCTTATCATCTTACACCCACAGCAAACTTATTACACTTATTTTTTTTTCGAGATAATTGTGTATAAAAGAAAACGAAGAAGGGATTTTATCGACAATAGGACAAATGTAATGGCAGGATGGATATGGTAATGAATGAAGAGAGGAGAGATAATCATTATATGAATTGAATTGAAATAAACTCGAATAAAGAAACTATGATACTTTATATTCTACCAGTTGATAAGAATAAGAATAAAGATGATAGAATGATTGAATGAATTGAGCTGAGGTATATAGAAGAATCACTGGGTTTTGAGAAATTAATGAAAAAAATGAATAAACAATATATTAAGCTGGTCCATATTTATCTGGTAATTCATAGTGAGATTCACAGTACCCATCTTGATTTCAACTAGGGATTCAACTCTTGCCCTCTTTCCACTCATGTTTCCACTCATAACTCTACCTAAGATATAAGAAATAATTTACAAAAATCCTAGCAGGGGCAGGAGAGGAGCTCGAACGCGCTCAATCGCTCCTTCAACTATACACTTACTATAGGACTATCGGTGTTAGTTGAAGGTATTGACATAAGATTACATTTGAAATCTGCATATGGTGAAATGCATATAGCAAGCCGAATTATCGCTTGCTATATGCAATATGGTGCGCGAAATTAGTATGCAAAATTACTATTCATTCCGGCTACACACCGTATGTTATGGAACAGTTATCGATTAAATTCGACGCAAATTTAAAAATTAATTTTCCGGACTTTTTTTCACTCTCCCTTTGAATTGCAAAAAATTTTTGAACTTGGCAGATTGCCCTCCTACAAGTCGATCATTGCCAATTAGCAATTGTGTGATAATGAAGTGACGTCAGACAATTACCAGATAAATACGGACCAACCTAATAAGATTAGAGAAGAGTTATTACATTATCTCTCTATCCTCTCTTGATCTTACATCGGGTTAAGATATCACAAAACAATATAAAAGTAGAAAATAAATTGAGCAAAGTTCTTAGTCATGGAAATAAGACAAAGAATTCAAGCATCGTACATATTTGATTCGCACAATTTTTGGGCAAATTCGAAAATACATCAAATATATACCAAACTTTAAGAATATCATTTCCTAAGTATCTTTTTTTCTCTCATAACTTTACAATTAGAGAAATGTAATTATGGTATAAATCATAAAGCAGTCATACTAATACTATCTCCTTCTCCTAATGCTTTAACATAGATATGAGGTCTTGATTCTGGTCTATTAACTATTTCCACTTGTGCAATCCATCGAGTTGAATATGAACCAACTCCATTACTTCGAGTCTAAAATCATTCATTCTTCATTACGACACAAATACAATTTATATTCGAACGAATGTATTCAATTACTCTTTGACGCAATCGCAAAGCATTTCCTTATTTCGAACATTGATCAAACCTTATTAATGTTTCAATCAGTTATATTTTTAGTATAAGCATGTTATATTGTTATTCATTTCATTTCCAGTACATACAATTATTTTGTAAATAATTAAGCATAATATATTAATATTAACAGTGTTAACCTGTAGTGAACATCCACTATCATTATCATCATCTCTTATAGGATCATGAAGATAACTCAATTCCCAATCAAGATTAGCCACACATCGAGATGTTAATGGTTGCCATACTGGTGAGTCACATGGAGAATCTATATTATTACTCTATTACAGCAAAGAACTTCAATAAGGACGGATCATAGGCCATATACATGAAGTCTTGCTGATTTTGAGGGAGCTGTCTTTCACTTTTTTCTCGTTTCGTTTTCAAATTAGGTTTTTTTCTCAGATATTATATATATATATATATATATATATATATATATATATATATATATATATATATATTTTATCATCGTGCGTATGCACGAAACGAGACAAATGATGGTAACGAGAGATAAAGGTTTAAAAAATATCAAAAATCGTTTTCAAATTAGGTTTTTTTCTCAGATATTCAATATTGAGAACACGATAAATCGATTGGATCTCTGAGATCACATTTGCAAAAGGAAATTCTGCGGACTGTATTTCAATTTGAAAGCACACTCCGAAATGAATACGACTTATGTTACTACTAGGTGAACTAACTTATTGGATTAGATCGTGTAGATGATCCATTGATGATTATTGATGGTTTAGATATCTTACTATGAAGTGAAATAGCTTGATATTCCAATGAGGGACGAGATGGAGATCTGATATGAATAAGAGATAGAGATGATATGGAGTATAGATATATACCGTCTATTAGAAGTACATGGAATATATTCTCTTCTTAGTAATGAACTAACTCGTCGAGCATACTCACTAAATTACATAGACATATTTTTATATGAGATGATGAAGGTATAGTAATCAATAGATAAATAACCAACAGAAATATTCGTCGATATTCGGTATTGAAGATGTAATAGATGACACAATTAACAGATGAATTGAATATAACTAAGAAGTTGGATGCGTCTGATAGAAGATTGAGAAGAACTGGATCAGGGTCGAAGAATGTCTCGATGATATTAACGAATAAGGCCTGAATCAACATAGATTAGTGTTATGCTGATCATTGCTTAATAGTAATGGATACATATTGGCAAAACAGTGTACACCATCATTGTTCAGTATTTTCATTGAATACTATTATGTACTTCTTTAATTACATGTCTGGTCTCTAAAGAGACTCTGCAAGATTTCACCCGATAATCAGAGTTCCTAAGAAATGAAAGATGGGGTATTCCCTCGTAAACAAGTAATTTGTGATCTTTAATGCTCTTTGAAGTTCTTTGAAATGATTTAGTCATTTGTCTTTCTATATAAGTACAATAAGAGTTGTTAGAAGACAAAGATAGAATAGAATATAAGGAATTGGAATGGACATAACGGATGGAAGATTTCTACAATAACAGAAGAAGAAGAAGGAAAATAGAAGATTGTTGAGGTCACTTCGAGTAGTTTTGTACCCAACAACAAACAATCTACATAAAATACGTTCCTTTCGCCATCATAACTTCATTTCTCTTTTCATATGAAAAAGAA
Organism: Parapristionchus giblindavisi; assembly: GCA_943737045.1. Classification (NCBI taxonomy): domain Eukaryota; kingdom Metazoa; phylum Nematoda; class Chromadorea; order Rhabditida; family Diplogasteridae; genus Parapristionchus; species Parapristionchus giblindavisi. The sequence continues at coordinate 273,297 of CALSFV010000096.1, read as the reverse complement.
CTACTTCTTTTCTAATTCGGAATATATGAGACATACAATAATATATTAATGAGAAACGAAAGTACAAAAGGAAATTATGACTAGACAGTGCATATTGAGAGATGAATAATAATGAAAGTATATATAAATATAGATATGAATAACTCACAAGTGTATTACAAGCAAGAAATAGAACAACGACCATAATCATTGTTATAGTATCATCTCCTCCACCTTCATTCTTATCATTCTTATCTTCATCTCCTAAACAAGATGAAGACTCCAATAATTCACTTTCTACTCGAGATATTCTATAATCAATATTATTCATTATATTTATTGTTACTTATTCTTACTTTGCATTCTTTACTTTCTTCTCATCCATACTTTGTCTAAAGACTATAACAGCATTTAGTATCAATAAGAATAGAAATGGAAGAAGTGTCATCAATACCTATTAATCGTATTATTGATTGATTCATTAAGTAGATCATCACATACCATATACATATATACATTATATACCATATTGATTGCATAGAATAAAGGAGTTGGACAGATCTCAATGATTGTTTCCTATAACAATTAATCAATAAATATTATTATATCAATAAGTTAAGGCAACTTACTTTACTTGCTTCATGAAAACATTTCCTTAGATTGAATTGAGGAAATCTCAATGAATTGTATAATATGGATATAGCAACTATTGTGAAGCATATTTGTCTTGCTCTTTTCACAGAACAATATGAATGAGAAAACTTTTTCCAACAAACCTTAAAATATCTTATATTAATATCCATTAAACACGATCGATAATTTAATTTTAAATACTTTCAGTAGTCATATTTAATAATGTATGTGTGCCCTGCTCGTTTTGTTTTCTTTCTTAATCCTATGTTCGCAATTTTTACAAGATAAGAAATAGCGGTATCTAAAGTACAAATAATATGTTGTGCAATTTGGCTTCTCCCACTCATTGTTGTCCACTTCACCATCATCATCTACATATAGAAAGAGGATATTGAATGATCTCTCATCTCTATATATTCATTCTTAGACCAATTGAACTAAACAAATGAGAAGAAGTTCTTCAAGAGATGAACAAATTCAATTGTCAAATTGGATGGATTCCAGGATTGAAAAAGGATGAGAGAAATGGATCAAAAATCGCCATTTTTGTTGAAATGGGAAAAAAGAATGGGATGGATATGGATGTGACTTAATGAATGTTCATTCTCTTCTATATAATACCATTGGTGGAGATACATTCTTTCCAACCATCTGTCTCATTACTTTTGTATTCTTGGAAGAGAAAGAAGAGTAAAGGATATATAATGGAATGAATATTCTTACATGAACATAACAATCAAATGCTGCAGCAACAGTGAAGTATATTGAACATGTTTGAGCCATATATCCAAATGGTAATGTATATACTGTTGTATATGGTGCTCTGAATAGATTCATCCATTATTGATTCCATGATTATATTATTGATTGATTAATGAATTGAATTTCACTATAGATATGACGTATGAATTGTCTTCCGTGACTATATTTCTATTTGATCGATTGAGTGTAAGTGACACCTATGTCATTTATAATTCACAACCATGTGGAATAGAGTAAAAGAAGAGAATAGAAAAGGAAAGATGATGATGAAGTAAAAGATCCTTCCACACTTTACCTTTACATAGAACGTTCTACTTCTAACACTACCTATCCTCTCTCCTTCTCCTTCCCCTCCCTTTCGCTCTCCTTCTCTCCCTCTCCTTCTCCTCCCTCTCCTTCTCCCTCCCTTTTCTTCTTCTCCCACTCACGTCTACCTCATCATCTTCAGTAAAGCACGCTCTACAGGCATGGTAAAGAACAAAGGAAGACGATATTTCTATATTGTTGACTAAAGAAAAGAGAAGAAAGATGAATAGAATTCTTATTAAAACTTGTGTCTATACATATATATATATACATATTGTATATGATATGAATGATTAACCTTGCTAGTTCAGGAATGTAACTCCTTGCTGAATCTATCCAGAATATGAATAAACCCGTTAATATGACAAGAAAATCAGAAGAGGCAAGGAAGAGAAGATATGTATTGGCACTATTCTCCATTCTGTAATGATTTAATTGATTGAATGAATATGATCACTTAGATAAGTTTATCGATCAAAGATCAAACGATTGAAATGTACTCATTCAGTACAAATAAATATCTAAAAGCTTTCAGAATTCGCTAAAATTTTAAATGTGAAATTGATGAAAATGATTAGAAGATAATTTGAAATAATCGAACCTTTTCCTTGAATAAACGAAAACATTGACAATATTTGTACAAACACCAAACACCGATAAGGTTGGAAGACAAATTATAATGAGAATATAATTATACCTACAATGATCAATATACAAACTGAAAGTTCAAAGATCAAAGATCAAAGATGATAATATAACTGACCACGCATATAGATTAGAGTAATCTTCAGTTTGTAAATCAGAACATATACAAAGATCTGTTTCGTTATCCATTGAAATGTATAAACTGAAATGGGGGAGGAGTCATTCTTGTATCTATCCACTATAGGTACTCCATTCCTTTACTCCCCCGTCCCCAACCCTCCTCCCTCTCTCCCCTCTCCCTCTCCCTTTCCCCTCTCCCTCTCCCTTTCCCCATCCCCATCCCCCTTCCCCTTCCCCTCCTGAGACATTTCAATGGTAATCCCGATAATGAAGAGACATTCGATATGGAAGAAAAGAAAGAAATAATATGAAAATGAAAAAAATGGAAGAGAAAATAAGAGGAAGAGAGAAGTTTGTTGTGATGTTTATAAGAGGAAATGAAGAGAATGAAGAAATAGAAATAAATAGATCGGATTGAATATAATAAATGAAGATATGATATGAATCATATAGATTAATGGGAAAGAAGATAAAGAATAAGAAGAGATAGAAGAATGAAGATATGTCCCGATTATAAATGATGGTGTGAAAGAAATGATGAAGGAGAAGTATTAAAGAATAGAGATGAAGATGTAGAGAAGAAATGGCGGTGGAGGAGAAAATGAGGAAGAGGAAGAGGGAGGGAGAGAGGAAGAGGGAGAGGGAGAAGGAGAGGGAGAAGGAGAGGGAGAGGAAGAAGGAGAGGGAGAGGGAGAAAGGTGAACGGTGAAGGAGAGGGAGAAGGTGGAAATCCTTGGGAGAAAGCATATGGATGGATCCACAAGTTAGAACTATTAAAGTCTTTTTCAACAAAACTTAATGAATATTTTATAGGAACGTTCTATTCTTTTGTAGAAAAATGAAAGAATAAAACAATTGAGATGTTAGAATATGAGAGAGAAACGAATATTTACATACGGTATTAGAGTAGATAGGATATTGAAGTGAAAGAAGAATAAATATATGACGATTGAAGAAGAAGATGGAATGTATTTCAGTAGAATAAGATGGTAAAGAAGAAGAAGAAGTAGGAGGAGGAGGTGAGGGGAGGGGAGGTAAATGGAATGCAATCGAATGGATAAAGAAACTGAATTGAAGATATATCAGTAGATAGAATAGAATAGATTAGATGGATAAATAGAAGTATTGGATAGACCTTCTCAAGGGAGTTGATCTTAGAACAAATTGAATGTAGAATAGATAAAGAGGAATAGAATAGAGTATAGACTGAGAATAGTACATCTATAGTATGAATAAGATAATATTGCATAGAGAACAAATTGAGTGTATGGAAGAATAAGAAAAGAAAAGAAAGAATGAATGAAGATAAAGAAAAGATTAAGATAAGTACATACTCATTCAATTAAAGAGATAGAAGTGTTTTTAGAATCAAACGAAGTAGTGAAGAAATTATTTTACTCATATTGATAACGTAATCAAAATCAACATCCTTTAATCTTTTTCAATGATATTCTATTTTATGCGAATATTGATATTATATTAGATTGATAAATTAAAGTCAATACAAACCTTTGTGTTCATAGTTTGATCATAGAAGATGAAGGAGGATGAGGGGAGATAAAGTATAAATGAACTGAAAAAGGAAGTAGAATATGAAGAAATACTGTAGAGAATAGAATATTAAAGATGACGAAGAGGTTAATAGAAGGAAAAGTTAAGTGAAACGAATTGTTTTGAAGTGAACACAAAATAGATAATGAATGAATGAATTGTCCCCTTAGAAAGAGAAAGAGAGTGAATAAAGAAATAGATAGATAGACGTTGTAGTCCTACTTCAATGATCTTTTCAAGTCTACGTAGATATAGAATAATGTAGACGAATATTGGAAGATTTGAAATGAATAATTGAATGTGACTGAGGAATTGAATGAAGGTAGATGAATAGAAGAATGAAGAATAGATATGAGAGAGATGGATATAGTATATAATATATTGAATATGAGGTATATTGGATGTAGATTGAATAGATATGATGAATAGAGTGGTAGAAGGTATTGAATAAATGAAGACTATGAGGTCTTTTAAATTATAATATAAAGAATTGAAAGAATAGAATGAATATAGTCTGAGAACCTTTTAATGGTCACTATCTTTGTCAAGTCAATAGGGGTTTTAAAGAGAAATTTGAAGAAATTATGAAAATCTTCCTCTTCGTAATTTTCGTCATTAACTTTATGTTTATACTATACTCATAATCGATTATAATGATGGAATGATGTTAATATAGATAGATGATAGATTGTTAATGACGTCATTCAATGAGAATTGCGTGGAATAAATAATGAATGAGAATGACAATTCTATTGTTTTCTCTATTACTCTAGTATACTAGAACATCTTTGATATCAATTACAAAAAGTTTAAACGTAATAGAATCCTATTATAAGCAATGAGAGGAAAGATTAAATGACAGATAATATTTCTTTTCTTTCTTCAAAGTTGAAAAGTGTGTAAGAATAACGTAGAACTCTGTGTATGTCTAGTGAAATGTGAGATGATTCAATCACACCTGTGAAGATAGAAGAAAAGGTAAGAAGATAATGAAGATGAAGACGTATAGAAGAGGAATGAAATAGAGTAAAGTAGAAAAAGATTTGAAGTGGTGAAGATAAGAAGGAAGCATCCCCCCTTCTTGACTGAAGAAGAAAGAAAGAATAGAATAAGGATAAGTTCATGAATGAAAGTGACACTATATCTCTATCGTCATATCTGAATCTGATGGATATCCATTCTTATCATTCTTTTATTTTCATTGGACAAGATGTAGTTTGCACATTGGGAGAAGATATGACTGTAAGGTTTGAGCCTTTTGGCGCTTTCAAATTATTTTCGGTTTTTGATTGATTATTTTTTCCGATGAAATGGATTTGTATTCGACTAAAGGGTAATATTTTTATAGCAAATTCTATGAAATGCCCTAGCGGAGATAATCTATTTATTTAAAATTATATGATAAGATTTGTGATTCATGTTATAACTGCTTCGTTCTAAATGATTGTTCATATTGACGATCAGAAGTTCTAATGAACATAAAAAGAAGAAAAAAAGAAGAAATTCAAGGAACTAGTGTTCACTATGAAGATATCAAATGAATACGTGATAATGAAGTAGATAAAGATATCACAGAATTGTTCTCATGATCGTTCTTATTATAATTATAAGAGAACATTAAGAGATAGAAATGAAGTTGAATACGTAATGGATATGATTACGTATATAACTAATGATGAAAAAAGAAGAAGTGAAAGAACATTTAAATGTTTATTTCATAAGGAAGTATCGATGATGAAGATGAAGATGATCATTATGTCATGGGAATAAAGATAACGGCAGTTCAGAGGAGATGGAGAGATCCTAGAGGGGGAGGGAGAGATCATAGATGGAGAGGGAGAGACCTTCGAGGGAGAGAGGGATAGATCGTAGAAGTCCGAAACGGGAGATAATCTCATGGGAATGAAATGAGGAACACAGAAATGCCATATGATAGAGTTTGAATATAAGAGAAAGAAGAAGTCCATTATGTACCCTATACAAGGATATGACCTATTGTTGATCATAATGGAGTATATGAAGAAGAAGTAAAGAGGTCTAAAAGGAATGGATGGAATGGTTAGATGAAGGAATAGATTGAAACGATTGAAATGTGATATTGAAAAGGAAATGGAGATTAGAAGAATTAAAGGAAATAGAAAGAAAGAGGAATAAGAACATTTATTGAGAGAATAAAGGATGATGAGATACATCTAATTATTCATTGAGTTCCATGACAAGAATATATAAGATGAAAGAATGATAATGAAAGCGATGCAGGTCTTTCGATTAAGAAGAAGAACAATATTAATACTTTGGATGAGTATGAATATGACAATTCAGATATTATATGAAGATGCGTGAAGACAGTACAGTGTATTCGTCCTGTCTACGAATAGAATAGTCCATGCTTCTGTTCAGTTCCTAATGAAATCTATTGAAGGAAAACAACAATGAAATATTCCTTTAAATGGTCATAATGAATGTCGTTTGAAGAGAAGTCAAAAGAGATCGTCTGAATGATATATTGAATGAACTAAAAGATGTCGAAGAAGAAGAGGAAGAGATTATGGTACTCTCAAAGGAAGATGTACAAATATACCTAAGTACCTAAGTTGGGGTATTGTATTTTATGTTATTCACCACGATATCAATTATTCAATATTATAAGTTAACATTGTAATCCATAAATTATTATTATTTAAAAAAATATGGGTGTGAATATGATTTATTCACTGAATGAATGAAAGATATATGGAATGAAACAATGAATACAATCACAACGATATCTACCCGATTATGAATATTAAGTAGTCATTAATATTACACGTTCTCAATACATTAAAAAGGTGCGTGAGAACCTTCGTCAATCGTTTCATCAGGCTACATACTACTTCCATTCTAAGGAGAAGAACCAATTGACGAATGATTCTGTTTAAAGAAAGGAAACAATAGGAACAGATAAATGAAAGAATCAATGAATGAAATGAATCTATATGAATCTTCTAGCGATTGATAGAAGAATTGCCACGTTGGGAAAGATTAACATGACCTGAATTAATATATATTAAGTTAATAATCATTAAAATGTAGATATATGTTTTTGTTATGCATTTACAGTAATAGTATAACTTGGAAAGGTTAGCAATATCAGTAAATAGTGTGCTTCATTGTGTTTCGGCCGCTACGTATGTAATACATACTGTGTAGTATATGATATACTAAGAACACATATTGTATTCTATGAGAAAGAAAAAAAAGTATGAAGAGGCTACAGTTAGACGTAGACAAGAAAAAACTTTAAAAAATAAATATATATGATTGATCACATAGAATAATAACTTACAATATGTGGAGTAGCTGCATGGATGTTAAATGCATTCATTAGAGCAATTCGTGTTGGAGATACACGAATACGTGTCATCATTATTGATGCTAATGACATCTGAATATGATCTTTGATCTTTGATCTTTAATCTCTTCCTCACCTTTTCAGTATCTTGTATGACTCCTTCATTGTTGATCACAATCGCTCCAGCTGTATTTATCTGAAAATGAACAATCAATAAGTTTGAAAATAAAATAAATAATATTACCAATTCTTGTATTGAAGCAGGAGGATTCAAAGTGAAAAGAAGAAGTCCAACAGATGCAAATACCCATAATGTTCCTACTGAAAATAGATGATTCATTGCATGATTCGATCAGTCTGAGAGAACTTACCTATTTGTGCTAATATACTCATATCACTCCTTAGAGAAGACATGATAAAGATGGCATTGATATTCACCTAAAATGAATTAACTACTTTGGTTATTCCAATATATAGTAATCTTACCAATGTTATAGAGAACATAGAAATGGAAGCGAATGTGGATAGAGATTGTGATAGAATTGATACAAGATGAAGAAGAGATGATTGACGAGTGGCTAAGGTTTTAAGAGAATCCTTAATCATATTATTATTATTACGATAAGAGTATTGTTATCTTACAGCAAGTGTTTTCTTTTCCTTTGCTTCTTTTAAATCATCATTGAATTGAATCAATTCTGCTTTGACTGATAGATGAAGGAAAACATAGGCCTTCAATCAATATTTATGGACTAATCAATCAATACATGGAATATATACCGTAGTGGCGAGAGTAGAAGCAATAGACATCCATATTGAAATCAATGGTTCAATACCAAAGAGATTCTCTTTTGATAGAATCCATGTTGATCTACAAATTATATTTTATTCCTTGGAATTATATTAAATTGTTAATTAATTTAAAAAAATAATTAGAAAGGTAATGTTCATACCCCGTAGTCCCATTAGGCATAAATCGTCCTTGAATGACACTTTGAACACTCGTGGCTATACAAATACCAATGAATATAGCAGAGAAGATCAATGCTTTGATATGAGTTGAAGATGATTGAATTGATGATGAAGGAAGGGATAATGGCTAAATGTTTACAATGAATATTTCAATAGAAAAGAATAGTCCATAGTTTTTTCTCTCTAATACTTCCTCAGTGTGGTCATTGTCTAACCTAGTTGATCTTTGGTCCTAGTCTTTCTCATTGATGATCTATCATTCCTTCTCACGGTTCAGAATTTTGAACATAAATCAAGCATAATAGAATGAGATGGAGGGATAGATAGAACAATCCATAAATCGTAGTATAATCATATGAATGAACTTACTGAACGTTGACTACGAATAGATGAAAGCTCTTTGAAGATAGTTGTGAATACTCCTTTTGCTGTCCAACTGAATCATAATAATTAACACTTTTCTGGTGAAATAAATAAATAATTAAATTAAAATAGAACATTTCAATCATGTGATAGATTTCATGTTCTTCGATGTTTTGATATTACAGACTGAATAAATGAATAATACCTTGCAAGACAACAAGCAGATGCAAGTGCATGAATTGAAGAGAATCCGAGTACATTTGATTCAGCCCATGCATATGATAAAGGCTGAAGAAATTGATCTTATTAGTTTGAATGGTCATCAATTCATTATCTATTGTCTATCAATTAATCTATTTCCGTGTGGGAGTTGACAGGATATTGATAAGAGAGTACATTCTAATCAATCTATTTATGGATTACAAAAAAAGCTTCACTACAATTTGTCCATATGATCTTTATATCTTATATGTACATATAGATTTGATTTGTTTATGAGAATAGTACTATCGAATCGATATTTGAATATGATTATAATATATGAACTAACATCAACCGTAGCTCCCATAATAGAGAATACTCGAAAGAGAAAGAGAAGGAAGATAATAATGAAGATTCCCGTTGATATCCATGCACGAACTAATGATGACTGAAACATATTACAATCCATATAACTATGTATTCGAATGTCTTATTTGCTCAAAAATTCTTTATTGATCTGATAATTAAATAAAAAATATTTATGTAGAAAATATGAGATATTAAAAATGCGTAAAGGAGGAAGTAGCAATAAGTTTCAAGATTGATAGTGTGAGAAGATGAAAAGAGATTTTTTGTTTTCATTGGAATATACAAAAAAGAAATATTGTGAAGTAAACAGGAAATGTAAGTATTATGAATCAGGAGACTATTACTTTGAACTCTATTCTACTCTGTATATCGATAACAATAAACATATTTTGACGAGAATCTAAATATTTGGGGTGTACCTTATTAGAGAAGATCGATCGTTCGAGATCAAAACCAGATAAAGAAAGAAGAAGAGAAAATGGTCCAAGTATCGATTGTCGAGATTCAGAAGAACGAATTGGAATCATTTCTGATATCGATGATTCCATTTTATCCATTTACTGAAACTATATCATCATCTGTGAAAGGTAGCAATTAAAGTGAACAGTGGAACAATTAAATGAATTGATGAAGAGATGAAGAAGAAGAGTGAAATGATTGGAGTTCATATATAGAGATAGATAGAGATTAATCATACACTCAATGAATGATCCAAATACTGAGTCATAGACCACCCCCTTGACTCCTCCTCTTCTATTGTAGACTATGATCATTTATGAGAGGAAATGATACCATGAATTAATCAATATTATCAATAGTGTTAACTATTATGAGTGATAAGTGAAACGATATTTACAAATTGTCAATAGGATGTCATTTGATGATATTATTGAAAAGGCGTTGAGAACGAATCATGCGAGAAAAGATAAAGGGATAGGCGATGGAAGAAGTGCCCTCAAGGAAGAACTGTATGGATAGAGGGAGAGCGAGAAGGAAAGATAGGCAGAGGTAGAGAGAGGTAGAGGGAGAGGGAGGCAGAGGGAGAGAGAGGCAGAGGGAGAGAGAGGCAGAGGGAGAGTTGGATGGAGATAGATGAGAATACCACAACGATGACAATGAACTGGATAGAAGAGTGATCTCAGTAATATTATATATCCGGTGTTAAATTTGCCTTACGTGTCTACTAGGGTTGTGCCGAAAATTTTTCCGACCGGAAAAAAAATGGGAAATCTAAAAAAAAAATAATTCCTCTAATAAGCTCCACGCTGTTCGTTTATTTGTTTCTCGATGACTCTTATCTTTTATTTACTTCTATTTTTGATCATAACTATTTTCGTTTTGATTGTCTTCGAAAGTAATTATTAGATAAAAAGCCTTTCTCAAGAAAACGCGTTGTACAAATACTTTTCCGATTTCTTGCGATAATTGTGACTGAAAAAAACTTCAATTCAAAAACTGCACACATGACAAGTTACGTGGAGGTCTCCGTTGATGTTATTGGGTAGACAGAGAAGATAAATGTAAGACCGTAATAGTCGGTGTTACATTATCGAGACGGGTGCACGTCCACGTCCATTTTCAGTGAGTGAAATGGATGTGCATCCGTCTCGCAAATGTAACATCACATGAAAGATAATAAATATATAAGTAAACCACATAATACATATAATATCTTAAAGTAACTTCATTTAATTTAATTTCTTTCCAATTTATATAGGGATAATGATCAATTGGCAGACACAGACAAACAAACAATGAACTCTTTTATGACTCATCTGCTACTGATTCACTCTCATTTACATTATCTCTTGCAGAGATCCTCGAACCCCCTACCCTCTTCTCCCTCTCCTTCTCGCTCCCCTTCTCCCTCTCCCTCTTCCTTTCATCAGACACGAACATGATAGAAGAACGTCAGTGCAAACAAGAAAGGAGCATTGCCTTTGATAGAAGAAGAAGAATGAGATGATCATGATATTTGGAGTTCTTCTCTTTCATTCAATCACTCTTTCATATCAGACTCAAAGGGGGAGTCCTGACATCGAAGATACTCACAATATTATCATGTTATTTTGTTCTTATTAGAGGTACTAGGCGTTGCTAAGCGTCTCTTCCATGTAATGTGATGTAGATGTGCTAATTGGTCTATTCTATTCATTCATTCATACCAATTATTGGTATGAACTGACAAACTGGATAATAGACCAATCAATGTTTATACAAGGACAGAGATCACAAGAGAAACATAGAATATATGTTTATAGAGACAATTGTTTATGTTTAAGATTAAAAGAACAATTGGTATGGTTGAACCATTGTTCGCTATAGAACACAATTGAGTGGAAAGGAGATTATTGTTTTTCTACCTCTCTCTCTCTCTCCCCTCTCTCTCTCCATCTTCTCTTACGGTTTACCATGTACAGCTATGCGTTCATTCATATCACTTGCATCATAATTATCTTTAATGCTTCTATTGTATTCTTTAGCATAGCTACATATATACATATATTATAATAGAGTTGAAAAGACCCTTATAAACTCCAATACATCTATTCTCTAAGATGAATAATGATCGATGCGATAGATTTTGTCTCTACTACATATCTAACACAACTACTATAAATCCCTAATGGTCGATAATAGACAAATATTATGAGGATGATTGAATGAATGAATAGATCCGGATTCCGGAACGGAATATCTTTTCACACTCTCGTATAGTAAACAGTATTAGTTAATTGTCTGAATCGTATTTATTGACAACTCTTTATTTTTTTCTGTTTTCATCATATTTGGAAACCTTTTCAACTTTTTTCATTTTTCCAAAACAAAAATGTGAAAATGAGTGTTTTGCACTTGACTCTAAAAACTGTAAAAAATGGCAACAATATCTCTACAGTCCTGCTCCTCAGTGATCGTTTCATCTTCTGATAATATTCGTTGTTGTTTGTGTAGTATAAAAGATATTGAACCATGTTTCAATGATGTTTTTGAGAACACGTTACACAATATGAAGAATAAAATGAATAAAACGAATGAAACAGTGATAATACCATACTACATGTGCCTCTAGAAGTATAGGCTGTTGGAATTCACTCCCCTCATTATTATTTCTTTCTTCCCAAAACCCTTCCGTACAGAGTTATCAAATCTCCCCTCCAACCTCATCATTAGAGATTCTCGAATTCGTCTTTAAAGAAGGGGACCCACGAGATTTGGAGTGCACTATTGACAAGAAGAACATGGGGCATAGGAAGTGGCGTTATGTTCTCTATTAGATATGAGCGAATGGATGCATAGAGCGTGTAGCTCAGTGGTTAGTGGTTAGCGCTAGTAACCGCGCTACGTGGGTTCTCGTTTGCAATTTTCTTTATATGCATCCTTCAAATTCAAAAACTCGCGCCTTTCCCTGGGGGATCAATGAACTTTATGCTCGGATTACGACATTCCTGTTCACCTAAAATTTTAGAGAAAATTGTTTTTGTATAATAATAATTTAATAATTTATTTATCTTCAACGATAAACAGAGAGGTGAAAAAGAAAGTAAAACAATATTATGGAATGATGCGTGAGATCAAACATTGAATCAAGTGTGACAGTAAATGATAATGATGCAAGAGTTAAATAAATCGTTACAAGGGAAAGATAGATCAGTCTGGGATCGAGAAGTCGATCCTATTTTCGGGTAGTGATAGTAAACGTGCCGCCCTAGCGAAGAAACTGTAGTGCCTATATTGGAACCGTGAACATTTCTGCCTACATTTCTGATCTACATTTCTGCCTGGCCAGTTTAGTCACGAAAAAACTCGTGGGTCCCCTTCTTTAAACCCCCATCCTTTACAAACCACCACCGAGCCAAAACCGAAATCTGGTTTCTGTTTATTCCCGGAAGGCTTTCCCGAACTGAGAGGCCTTTCCCGAACTGAAGTGAGTATCGATTGATTAACACGTAGCATTGATCACGATCTCATTTATTGATCTCATTAGACATTGATGTTTGATCTCTAGTGCTAATATCCATTGTATTATAGACGTTACTTATGTGTATGTTTCCTATTGTGATACGATTACTACCATATCCTCTTCCCATTAGTGTTTCGTAGGTTGTATAGGTAGATGGATCAACCGTCTACTCAAGCTCAACCTCCCCTCATTAGAATGTTGAAGAATCCAAAACGACATTATCATGACATATAAGATTATCCACAATTTTGTAGACTTAGACCCTCGCTCATTGTTTCTCTTTTCAAATACAATTACTCGTACTCGTGGCCACAATATGAAACTAAGAACCTATCGATCATCTACTTCTCAATATCTTTCATTTATTAGTAATCGAATTGTACCAGTATGGAACTCTTTTGAAAATCATATAGTAACTATACCATACCCTATCACTTTTTGTTGTTTCGTTCGAAAGCTCCCGCTGTGATCAAGTAATTGCAGTGGATACACCATTTCTTCGTATTCTATTTTCACGTTTTCATCTTTCTAATTGTTTGTCTCATTAGCAATCTCTCTGTAAGAAATGATAAAATATTATTAAAATGAATTGATTACTTGTTGATTTTCTTGATGAATGTCTTGTTTCCCTTGTACTGCTAATAAACATTTCGTTGATTTATCGATAAAGTTTAGAGGCAATTCAGTTATACTGATCATTTATAAATTAAAATGAATCTCTTCACAATGACCAATAATCGCTGATATTTATCGTTGCAGTGTTGTTTTCATATTGATTGGAATTTCAAAGAAACATGTTCCTCGAAAAAATAACACTATTTATCATAACTTTAATTTTTCAATGATCGAAGCACAGAAGTAACTTTCACTCTGATATAATCTAAATAATTTACCAAATAGCAAAAAGGCAACAATACCTATCGTGTCACATTTGGATTTGAAATGAGTTTGAAATTAAAAACAAATGCACAAACTGCTATGAAGCTCTCCTTATGAAATGTTCTGATAAACAGATTTGGTACGTGAGGGTAAATAAAGAGATAACTTTCTACACTATTGATTCCAAGATAGGAAGCGACCGGTCAGACGATAAGATTAGATCGATGGATAGAGACGCAGAGAGTCATCGCACGCACAGAACCCCATATACGACCACTATTGAAACGGGTTGAGGGCGGGGATAACTTCACGAAATCATACCTATACTATTTTTCAACTTTTAACTTCACGAAATCAGAAAATGAAAAATGAAAATTTTAATTATTTTTTTAAAATTTTATATATAATAAATAATTTTGTTAATTGCACAATACCTATACTATTTTTCGTACAGCAACACATTTTTACTATTTGTTTAGTAATTTACTCTCATTTCGGCATTAATTTTTTTTAGGATTTTGAAGTAAGCAATTTCGCTCTGGATACTGTTACTTGAGACGTAATCTAATTGTAAAGATGTATTGATTTTTATGAGAATTACACGAGATGAGAAATATTAAAATTTTAATTAACTTTGTAATTACATGTATAATAATTAGTTGCTAGTAATTTTGAGCATTGCTCAAGATTCTTACAGTATTTTCGCACTCCAATACATGATTTTTGAGCAAGCGAAGCAAGCAATTTGATAATGTCCTCTGGATAGATTTGAAGTTGTGTAATTGTAGATATTTATTGATTTTTATCGGAAATATCGAATATTACTTCGTTTTGATTTGGCATAAATTAATGTTCTTTTGGTATTATTAACATTACTATATTACATATACATATGCTTGACTCTATCATTTTCAGAAGCCAAAGACAAATAAATATATTGTAAAAGCTCGTATTACGTAGTATTTATTGTTTTAGAGAACATTTTTTGTATTCATGGTGATCTATAGTTCATTTTCTGTGTGTATTCAATTTTCTTTTGAGAATTTTCTACGTTTATTCTTATTCATATATAATAATAATAATAATATTTATACGTATTCATGAATAAACAGTGAAACGTGTGATAGAAGAAAAAGAAAAAGAAAAAAAAATATATTGACATAAACTGATCTAATAATTGACTATTACTGCAGTATATGAAAACAATAAATTTTACAGTGTTTATGGAGAACAGAAAGCAAAGAATTGCAAAAATAATTAGCCTAATTAATTTTCGTCCGTGTTACACGAATATTGCTCGTTGGATTGAACTTTTATGCCTGCCAGTTCGGATTTTAGTCCTATCTCTTATTCACTTGCCCTATTATATGAAACGTCAAAGAATCTACTTATACTCACTTTAACCCCTACATATTTACCGATATATAGCTCCGCCCCTTTCTGGCAGACCCCATATATGTATACCGATTTTGACTCCGCCGTTTTTAACTTCGCGGGCTTGGACACCGCATGCCAACGTAAACACACCCAAAAATCTTTATAAATTCAAAGAAGAAGACCACCAGACGACGTATCTTCAACAAAGCTACGACGATCATCTTTCTTCTTCTGACGACCATGTAGACTGTGTCCACAACGACAACGATCTTCTACTGAGAGTCAATCTTCTGATGATGTCGTCGACGACGATTAATGACTAGACCTGCTAAATTTGAAATTACAATGGATTCAACGATTCGATAATTACACTAAAAATAAGTACCATGAAGAGCAACATGAAATAGACACAGATGTCGTCCTCGAAGAATCCTTGACAATACGAGGTAATTGACTCTGAAATATGATTCAAATTACGTAAATGAATGTCGAAACTACTATGAAACTCTCCCCATCAGTCAGAGTTGTTGAGGCATCTGGCAGTATCTCCTTCTGGAGAGTCCGACATCGATGACGATCTTCAATAGAAGTCTTTGATAGACGATGACGAGATGATCTGTAATGGAAAAAGAATAGAATAGATTAAATGAATGGACCAATGTTCTCATAACTTTGTACACTTTTTTGATCTCTGTCAAAGGGGATTGAAGGGTGAAGAGGACGTTATAATAATAATAATAATAATAATAATAATAATAATAATAATAATAATAATAATAATAATAATAATAATAATAATAATAATAATAATAATAATAATAATAATAAATATTTATCGCATCTTTAATGACACACCTCTCTCACTCCTTCCTTCGCTTCTTTTTGCAAGTTTAGAATATGGCAGTCTTATACTAACCTTATGGACGCTCCGGGTTTTCCACTCTGGATCGAACTCTTCCACCGAGGATTCATTCCACCTTCACTGTTTCCAATCCACGCTCACGTTGTGATCTGAAAATGACTGAAATAATCTCGTGTAGAGAGATGGAAGCGAGATGGGATAAAGATCAAAGATCAACTTTGAAAGGGGGAGAATCGAGAAAAGAGGGAAACAAGACGGCCGAAAGATGCAAATGAGACGGATATGAATACGTATTAAAGCAAAGAGTAGGGATGGAGAGGAAGAAAGATAGAGAAAGAGAGGAAGATAGAGAAAGAAGTATAGAGAGGCAGAGGGATACAGGGGTAGATGGATACAAAAAGAAGTTTTTGGACCAATATTGATCGAAATAACAAGAAAGGACACGTGCCTCTGTTGAATCTGGCGGGGAAATGACCGAGAGAGGACGGAATCAATGACAGATAAACACTATCGACGGTAGATCACTCTGATCAAAGGATCATCCTGTTGTTATGGTTGTTTGATCTGAGGAGAGAGTGTTCAGACAGAAGAGAGTGCAGACAGAGACACAGACACAGTGAGAGTGCATGGATAATTGAGATAGTACAAGGAATGAAAGACAGCACATGAACCTGATCTACCATCGATATTGTTTATGAATCGCTGTTCTCTTCCATTCTTCCCGCCAATTTCATCGGAAGTATGTGTTGCTCTACTTGTTTTCGTTATTTTGTCATCTCCCTCACTCTCGTTGTCACTCTCTTTCGACCTCTCTATCATTATCCTATTATGGCATAGTTCAGTCTTGGTGGATTGCCAGTCGTTTTAATGGTGTGAACTCCCATATTTTCTTCGTTTTTCATCAATTGATTCCTCCCCAACTCATGGTCTTTCCTCTATTTCACCCTAGAATATCCAAATTCTCTCCTCCTTCCATCCTATCCTTTTCGATATTACAGTTTTACTGTCATGTTTTTACGCTATCTTTGATCTTTTTACCCACTTGCATATATGACTGTAGTTGTCTCGAACACAAATTTATTGTATAACAATTTGCATATAAGTACGCACAGATTTTGATATTCTCATTGCTCTTCACTGATCAGAAAATTCTATGCGCTCCATCTTAGTCTTCTCTTCATTTTGAAAGCCAGAACGATCGCTCAACATATAAACTCTCTCAAAATTACCGCTCTCTCGCCTGTTTCGCTTCCAAAGAAAAATGGCTTACAACAGAATACTGTGCATAAGACGCCATGTTCCATTCTCATTTTCTCATTCCTATGGTCTCAGTTTGTTATATCTTTTCATTGCTTACTTTTTCCATCTTCTTTTTCTGCGCCTGTTCAAGTTGAACTTTGACCCAACAACTTTTTGACCCATGTCTCCTGTCTCTCACATCGTGATCTTCTGTCTTTCGAATACACTTTCTTTCGTTTAATTAATTCAAACGCCTAAATTTAAAAAAAATCAGACCCAATTACCGTGTTCGATGATGGTCAACCAAGGTCGTCTAATGAAGACCGTCATCGATCTCGATGGTCGCACTCTGAAGAAGCGAAGACTCTGTTGCCTCAACAACTTGGACTGAGGAGGAGAGTTTCATAGTAGTTGGGACATTGACATACTTCATTTCAATTACATTTCAGAGCTAATTACCGTGTGTCGTCGAGGCCTCTTCGATGATGACTCCAATCTGATGCTAGTCTTCAAGATACTTTGTGAAGTTACAGTTAGTGGAAAGATCGAATCGTTAAATCCATTGTACTTCGCATTTAGCAGGTCGAATCATCAATCGCCACTGATAAAGTCCTCAGACTATCGTTGCTGCCATCGCGTCAATAGAAGATCTTCGTCGTTGTGGACACTCTAAACGGTCGTCAGAAGAAGAAAGATGATCGTCGTAGCTTTGTTGAAGATACGTCGTCTGGTGGTCTTCTTCTTTGAATTTATAAAGATTTTTGGGTGTGTTTACGTTGGCATGCGGTGTCCAAGCCCGCGAAGTTAAATGGGCGGAGTCAAAATCGGTATACATATATGGGGTCTGCCAGAAAGGGGCGGAGCTATATATCGGTAAATATGTAGGGGTTAAAGTGAGTATAAGTAGATTCTTTGACGTTTCATATAATAGGGCAAGTGAATAAGAGATAGGACTAAAATCCGAACTGGCAGGCATAAAAGTTCAATCCAACGAGCAATATTCGTGTAACACGGACGAAAATTAATTAGGCTAATTATTTTTGCAATTCTTTGCTTTCTGTTCTCCATAAACACTGTAAAATTTATTGTTTTCATATACTGCAGTAATAGTCAATTATTAGATCAGTTTATGTCAATATATTTTTTTTCTTTTTCTTTTTCTTCTATCACACGTTTCACTGTTTATTCATGAATACGTATAAATATTATTATTATTATTATATATGAATAAGAATAAACGTAGAAAATTCTCAAAAGAAAATTGAATACACACAGAAAATGAACTATAGATCACCATGAATACAAAAAATGTTCTCTAAAACAATAAATACTACGTAATACGAGCTTTTACAATATATTTATTTGTCTTTGGCTTCTGAAAATGATAGAGTCAAGCATATGTATATGTAATATAGTAATGTTAATAATACCAAAAGAACATTAATTTATGCCAAATCAAAACGAAGTAATATTCGATATTTCCGATAAAAATCAATAAATATCTACAATTACACAACTTCAAATCTATCCAGAGGACATTATCAAATTGCTTGCTTCGCTTGCTCAAAAATCATGTATTGGAGTGCGAAAATACTGTAAGAATCTTGAGCAATGCTCAAAATTACTAGCAACTAATTATTATACATGTAATTACAAAGTTAATTAAAATTTTAATATTTCTCATCTCGTGTAATTCTCATAAAAATCAATACATCTTTACAATTAGATTACGTCTCAAGTAACAGTATCCAGAGCGAAATTGCTTACTTCAAAATCCTAAAAAAAATTAATGCCGAAATGAGAGTAAATTACTAAACAAATAGTAAAAATGTGTTGCTGTGCGAAAAATAGTATAGGCATTGTGCAATTAACAAAATTATTTATTATATATAAAATTTTTAAAAAAATAATTAAAATTTTCATTTTTCATTTTCTGATTTCGTGAAGTTAAAAGTCGAAAAATAGTATAGGTATGATTTCGTGAAGTTATCCCCGCCCTCAACCCGTTTCAATAGTGGTCGTATATGGGGTTCTGTGCGTGCGATGACTCTCTGCGTCTCTATCCATCGATCTAATCTTATCGTCTGACCGCTCTATCACTGATCTTACACAGTCGCTTCCTATCTTGGAATCAATAGTGTAGAAAGTTATCTCTTTATTTACCCTCACGTACCAAATCTGTTTATCAGAACATTTCATAAGGAGAGCTTCATAGCAGTTTGGGCATTTGTTTTTAATTTCAAACTCATTTCAAATCCAAATGTGACACGATAGGTATTGTTGCCTTTTTGCTATTTGGTAAATTATTTAGATTATATCAGAGTGAAAGTTACTTCTGTGCTTCGATCATTGAAAAAGGAAAAAATTGTACTTTTAATAACTTTGTCTTCCGAAACGATCAGGAAATCATGCTGCGGAAATGATTATTGCATAATTTTCTTTTTATGTTTTTCTTGTCTTCTCTTTTCAGTCAATGTTTTTTGCATATTTCGGAATAGATCGAATAAGTAAAACATAAACATAAAATTATATTATTCGTAAAAGAATTGAATATACAATGAATTATGTCTTATCATATCTAACAGTATTTCCATTTCTTGAACATGAATGAGTTTCATTATTAATAGAGAGAACTTCTCCAACTTCAAGTTCTCTTTTATCATCGGTGACACATTTCAGTACAGAGATTCCATTCAATCCACATTGGAGAATGAAACGACCACTTTGAGTTGTGAATCTATAATATATAGATGATATGGTAGATCAATCGATAGTTTGATTACATTTCAGTCAATCGATATCCTTTTCCATCATAATTACATGAAATTGGTGTATTCGGAGGGAAAGTTTTAATAGTCGTAGGTGTCGTTTTCAATGGTAACTAAAATATGAATGATATCTATTAAGTGAAGATAATTGATTCATACTAGAGGAAGAAAATTCATATGCATTCTAACTCCATCCGATTCCTTTACACATCTTAAATAATAAATTATAAGACAATGATATTGAATTGATAGTCTGACGAGTATTGAACAAGTCCATCGGTGTAGTTTTGTCCTATATTTACTTCCTTTCCACTATGAGTTAGACAAGCCACCTCAATATTAATTAAATTAACTAATGAATATTGATTAGATTGCATAATCCAAACGAAAACATACAATTTCAGCAGTAAGATCAGCCTTGCATAGATACATGTAATCTGTCATTCCTCTGAATCTTTCACCTACAATTATCGATTGATTACTGATTAAGTAGATCACTAATTAACTAACCCGGTTCAGTACAATATGCTGTATCCAATGGACGGTCTTTCAATTCTAATGAAGTTATCAAAGGGAATATGAATAGAAGAAGAAGAAACATTGTCTACAGATAAAGAATAAGAAGCTATAAGCCTTTTATATTCATTCAATAATATAACGTTTTATTGAAGATTAAAATATTAATATGAATGAATCAAAAAGGAAGCATTCAAAATATCTAGTTCATTACTTTTTGTGTTTCTTATTTGAATTTTCAATGAAGACTTGTATACTGAAAGTAATAAGAACAAAAAGAGATAGAAAGATTGAATATGTCATTGTATTCGATTTGCTTATATTGATTGGATCATGCACTTCCATCTTTTAATAACCCATTAAATGTTCCTTCTTGAAGAATATAAAGGACTAAAGCGTATTTTTTATCGAGAACAAGTCTATCATTCTCGTTTCTTTCTTGAACTTTTCATCAGTCAATTTCAACACAAATATTGGATATATGATAAACGAAAATAATCGGACAAAAAAACGAAAATAAAATTTACATGCCAAAAACCCAATTTTTATTTTTTTAAATAACTATTTTCATAGCATACCTTTCATTATTTCGGTAAATTATTTAAAGCAAAATTAGCTATAGGTAGGTTAGCGACAGAAGTTTGTGAACAAAATTTAAAACAAATTATGGATAAATAGCATTTGGGATGTATTTTTGATTTCCGTTTGGAAGTTGTTAAAGCAGGCTGAATTTTATTACGGTGTAAGATGCTTGAACGTATTTATTTGAAAGATAAATTGATAGAATCATTTGAGATGTTTCTTCTATTCAATCTTCTTCTTCTTCAATCAATTGAATCACAATCATTCACATGTCCAAATGGACTCAAGAATGGAGAAACTACTGTATGTTTATCTTACATTTAAAATTATCTTTTGTTAATCAGATAGAAGGACCATTCGTGAAAAAGTGTACAGCAGATGATTCTGGATATCATACATCAATCATAGCTTGTCTATCTCCGATGGATCAAAAGATTGATTTAGATAATTACCTTGAAGAGGTATAAATTATGTACTTGAAAATATAACAATAATTTTTCCTAGGATGGAAAAACGTATCACTGTAAGAATTATAATAATGGCACGATTGGATTACAAGTTGATAACACTCGAAAAACTGGATGTGGAGATCGTAAAACTGGTTAGATATTTAATTATTTAAAATGAATAAATAATGAAAATAAAGGTGAATCATGGATTTCTAATGATAAAAGGTTCCAATTTACCTGTGTTTCCGATGGAAGGATTGATATTGTAAGCTCTTATCAATACAATTTCAATTTGACTGTCTAATATACTATAGACCGGTTGTATTAATGAGAAAGGAGAATTAATCAACGTTGGCTCAAGTACTACTTACAATGGAGCAACTCAAAAGTTTGAATGGTTTCGATGATTAAAATATATCAATTAATTATTAGATGTGTTCGACAACCAAATGGTAATGTTATAATGCAGAGATCATCTATTCCTCAATCATCAGATACTGGTTGCGGTCAATATAAAATTGGTTTGTCAAATATAACAGTAGAAATGAAAAGTCCCATGAAATGATTTGAGGTGAATCATACAAATCTGCTGATAATAAATTCCAGTACACTTGTATCGGAAACGGAATCGCAAATATCGTCAGATTATACTTTTATTCAAATCATTATTTAAGAGTAGTCTTTTAGACAGCGTGTTTCACTGAAACTGGAATAGATATGATGGTTGGAATGCAACTTTCTATAGGAGATGCACTATATAAGTGAATTGATCTTTGATCTTTGATATTTGGATGAATAGATTGATTTAGTTGTCATCGAGTATCGAATGGAGTTCAATTAGATAAGACTTATCCAGGTGAAAATAATCCAATTGTAACTGGATGTGGTCAATATAAAGTGGGAGAATCATATAATTCTAATGATAACAAGTTCCAATATACTTGTATTGCTGATGGAAAGGCAGATATTGTAAGTAATTTGAATGAGATAAATACTAATTATGATTAATAGACTGCTTGTCTGACTACAAATAAGGATATCATCAATGTTGGATCATCTCTCTCATCAGGAGGAATTCTATACAAGTAATCAATAATCATTCAATCTATCATTAATATATTATCCATAATGAAGATGTTCTCGTCTTTCAAATGGAAATACTCAATTGGAAGTTTCTGCTCCCAAACCTCCACCTCCACCTCCATCAACTAAAAAACCTGGATGTGGAAATTATGCAATTGGTATGAAATATAGGAATGAGTTATCAATTCATTTTCATCCAGGTCAAACTTTCTATTCAAATGATTTGAAGTTTGTATATATTTGTACTGGGAATGAGAAGTCAGATATTGTAAGTATTCATAATGTCTCGTCAATCTGATTGATGAACAATGGTTAATTAAGAGTGGATGTGTTCATGATGATGGATCTGTAGTGAAGGTTGGATCGAAGTTAGCTGTCAATGGAATCATTCTATCGTATGCTTCTAATCATAATATTCATATGAATCAATCGATATATTCAGATGCATTGCTAAAGAAGGAGGAGGAGCTACGGTAGAACGAACAAATGAGATTATAAAACAAGTTACACCACAAGGAGTATGTGGACAATATGGATTGGGTAGATCATATCATATACGATCAATAAAATCAATATTGATTGAAGGTCAAACATATAAGTCAAACGATAACAAGTTCAAGATGTCGTGTATGGCAAATGGACAATCGAAGATTGTATTCATTATATATTAATCTTAGTTGTTGATTAAATTAATTTAGACTCATTGTATAATGGATAATGGACAAGAAGTCAAAGTAGGAGCAATGTTCTCTTTTAGAGGAAATGTTGCGAGGTAATCAATAATCAATTATACTAATCCAATCAATAACTTCTTATGAATTGATCTCAATTATAATCGAGTCTATTTTTCCTAATAATTATTTAGATGCGTTCAACTACCAAATGGACAAATTCAACTAAATAAGTCATATGAACCAACCAGGGGATAGTTTCAATACATCCGATAAACATTTTTAACTCTTCCTTATGTTTATTCTCTTCCACAAAATAAGATTTGCACTGTGATAATTTAATGCTTATGATTCTAAACGATGTTTCTATTATCTTTGTTGATAATAAAACGATGGAAGTAGGTGAGATAAAGTAGCATTCCTTTCATCATTCCCTTTACCTTTTCGTTCTCTTTACTTCCCTTTTAAATAGGTCAATCACCTTATGTTATACCCTAACACAAATGGTTTAATTTAAATTTATAAAAAATGAAATAAACATTTGAATGAATTGTAAATTGGTTTGACTTCCGGTTGATTTCATCTTTTTGTATGGTCGGAACACGTACTACAATTCAATTTTATCTCTTCTCTAGTATTCATTTACAATTGAAGGAGTCTGCAAAGAGGGGGTTTACTTATCTGAACTCGACCTTGAGTGATAGATGGAGGGGGAGTTCATCCCTACTTCATTCATTTCATTCATTCACTTCATTCATTCATATGATGTCGTCTACATTCTTCATCTTCTTATCTCTTCTTATTCCTTTTGTATTCACTTGTAATTATAATGGATTCAAACGAACCAATGGAGAGACATGGGTAAATAATATTCATTAACTATTTCATAATCTATCATTTAGGTATCGAATACTAATTTCTATATGAGATGTACAATTTCTGAACGTAGTTGGAATGCTGATATCATTGGTTGTATTACAGATGAAGGTAGACATATATCTGTAGGAGAAACTGCGAATGAGGTACTGTATTGATACAGTAATCATAGACTACAGTATTCAATAATATAGAATGGACTTCTTGTTGAATGTATTAGACTTCCATCGGGAACGGTCGAATTCAGAAGAAGACGTGATCCTATTCAGAATTGTGAAGGTCATCAAATTGGTAAGTAAAGATGATAATATAATCTAGATAATATGTGTTATGGTATTGTTTAGTAGAAAGTTAATATGCTAACATTATCTCTATTAAAAATTGAATCAAAGTAATTTACAATCTGAAACTTATCTAAAGATTTCATTTCCATCCCAATTCACATATTTATTTAGGAGAGACTTGGATTGCAAATGGTAACTTCCGTAAAACTTGTAGCAGCGAAGGACAACAAGTGGTGAGTGCTTACTCATATTTTAATTTTTAATAAGATTTAAAAAATGATGTCTCAGGTGCTTGAATGTCTGACTGATGCAGGATTCCCTATAGCAGTTGGTTCTTCTTCTACTATTAATGGAATCAAACACAAGTACATAATATCTATCATCATTATCATATAAATAATTAATTGCAGTTGTAACAAACAATCAGATGGTTCTGTTCTTCTTGAAAGAGATCTCACTCTTACCAGTACTGAAATAGATAATGTATGTTTATTATACTCTAAATCAATCAATAATTTCTTGAATATCTAGAGAATCGATAATAATCCTCAAGTATTGATTCCTCCTGCACCTCTTCCTGATCTACCTCGTCCTTCATTCCTTCCTGGACCTCCTGGAATTTTACCTCCTGGTTATCTAAGAGATCTGGTAATATTCTATTTATTTATTCTCTAAACGATATGTCTTTTGTTTAGCAAAGATTCGAGTCCGACCAGCTCCATCCCGTAGAATTAACCACTCTACCTCCTGTTACGGTATTCATTTTGAATACTGTATCTCTATAAGTATTCATTGATTAAGGTATCTCCTCCTTTGGGTGCCAGACAGTGTTACCATGAAGGACAATGGAGAAAACCTGAGGAAACGTAAGAATTAATCGATCGATTAATGATCTTTGATCTTTAATCTTTGATCTTTTTAGATGGATCTCAGAGGATAAATTCACAAAGAAATGTACATCAACTGGCGCGGTTGTCATTCTCAATTGTGTGATTAACAAAAATGAGAATGTAACTATCAATATTGATAGTAAAGTGAAGATTGGAAGAAAGGTATGAATGAACTAAGAAGTAAATGAGGAAGTAGACCATATCAAGAGATATCTCATCTTTAATTGATGATTGATAAGAAGAGTGATATCAGTGAGAGTACACATCATAGGAGAGAACACCGTAAATAGAATAGATTTCATTCATCATATATCCACGAACTAAACGAAGTGAATGAACTGAGTTAATATTATATTTGACAGGTATATACTTGTACACGAAAAGATGGAAGTATCTTCTATAACGAGAAGATGATGTAAAGAAGTCATATCGAAATAATATTAATACTCTATTATTTATTAATATTTAATTTGTTACTGGTAGTATTGGTCTCCATCTCTGTATGTACTTGATGATGAAAATGATAAATAAATGAATATGAATAGATTGTTTGAAAGCAAAAGAAGAACTAGAAGGGATGTTTGAATAGTGAAAGAGGACAAGAATAGAGGAGATGGTTAGAGATGGAGGGAATGGGGAAGAAGAGAGAAAAGTTTCAGGAAACTTGGGAGATCGATCGTCTGCCATAATCATGTGAGTCATTATTCTCTTTTTTTTTGAATATATGATCATCATTAACTAATATGTAAATAGGCTAAGTACT
This sequence comes from Parapristionchus giblindavisi, assembly GCA_943737045.1. Taxonomy (NCBI): domain Eukaryota; kingdom Metazoa; phylum Nematoda; class Chromadorea; order Rhabditida; family Diplogasteridae; genus Parapristionchus; species Parapristionchus giblindavisi. The sequence continues at coordinate 246,865 of CALSFV010000096.1, read as the reverse complement.
CTTCTTCTAACCTTCTATATGATTGCATCTTCATATTCAGTTTTACTTCCTCATACGGTATGTCAACTTATTATTGATTTTATTAAACAAATTTAATGTATTTAGTGGATAGCTATTGAACATGTCGTTCGTGAGATGATTATTCCTAATTAAATACAATATTTTGTATTGTCTATGTATATATTGATTGTCATTCGATAAGATTTGATGAATAAACATTGATCAACACCTATATATTGATACTTTTCCCCTTTGTTTCTCTTTTAACTCGTTTGCCCATGGCACTTTTCATTACCTCTAGCCGATTCTTTCATTTCCTATTACTTCTCAACTCTCAAGAATGACTACTTTCATGTATGTATCATCTATTTACTTTCACTTTTATTCATTATTCTCATTCTTAGACTCATCTTCCTTTCTATCATTATAATCATATCCGCTACTGAACCTTCAGATGATCTCAGGGTAAGTTCAAAGATCAAAGATCATAGATCAACTATTCCTTTTCAGTGGGCATTCGGCAATGGAAGTCTTGCATCGTGTGCGAAGAGATTTGTACCATCGTATTTACGATATTAAAATCATTTATTATAATTCATTGTGTACATAAACTACTTTCATTAACTATTCAATTCTATTGACAGTATCTTATACATGAATAGAAATTAGGAAAGTTATTATAGTTTCCATTGGCACCATAATAAGAGAATCGAACACATGAATTCACTTTGGAATCCCATCCAAATCTTAATATATAATATATTAAAGATTATTAATAAATAGATTGATTACCTTGGTTTATCTTCGATTCCTTCTATGAATGATCCTGTATCATCTCGAAGTGAACAAACATAGTCTATAATTGAATTGAATAGATATCGTACGCGAAACAAATTCCGCCCCATTTTACAATCTATTTGTAAAATCAACAATCAGTTTGTAAAAGATTGTTGTTTTAACAATCACATCGCAATATTCGCTTTTTGTGGTGCGAATGTTTTTTTCGCTGCTTATTTTTCTTTGAATATGACATCTAGATCAAATTTCGATCGAAAAATAATGAAAAGAATGTACTTTGATGCTTGGAACATTTATTTTCGTTTCTGGAAAAGTCAGTTCACGATTCCAAAAACTACAAACTACAATTTCATTTTGCCAGCTCGTAGCCTCGAGTTTTTGTTGTTTTCACCGTTGATTACTGTTCATGTGTTTATAATTTCGTTATTTTGCTTCTAAATGATTTATACGCAATTACTTCCAGGTCCACTAACGTCGCTAACTCTCGGAATAGGAAGATCAACGCAGGACAAGGGTCAACTTCCACATTTAACACATCAGAGAAGTTTTTCTTCCATTTATTTCCATTTCACTTATCATTATCTCTTTATTTCACTTCAATATATTGTGGAATGTAGCGTACTGTAAACATGGTACTTTGTGTTTCCTTTGAGGTGCAACGAGGAAAGCCTTTGAGTCGTCCAGCTCCGTCGTAGTCAACGTCTTTGTCGTCTAATTCATCGAGGTTGGTATTTATCCGTAACATTCATTCACTTTTGTGCTTATGTCACGGGAACAATATTAACTTCAATCGATAAAGGTTCATCATTTACTACTAATTGTCATTAATATTTGCTACAGATCTGATGACCATGCTTGACAAATCTCTCGATGTATTTGTAGCTGAAGGTGGACATTGTATTGAGTCCACCTTCAGCTACAAATACATCGAGACGTCGATCGAGTCCAATGGTTATTATCAATCAATAATATTCGCTCGTATTTGTGACTACTGTATCTAATTCTAGATGAGTTCTTGATGGAGTGCACAGAGATTAAATTTACCCGAATGCCGTTTGTTGGCGAACGATTGGCCCATATTCAGACAAATGCTAGCCTGTATATGGGCAAATCGGTGGTTTTTGGGCTACCATTTGCCCGAATGTGGGCAAATCGTGTACACAAGTATCGTAAGTTGGCAAATCTATTACCCATATTTGGGTAAGTTTGCTCTCAGTGTGGTTTGATTCTCGAGGACAACTTGGCAGAGTCTTACGTGCGATCGGATGTCCATCCAAGATTTTTAACAATTTTTGAATAAAGCATATTAATTTATAAACTACAGAGGTTCTTCTCATGCTTTATCTAATAGATCAATATAAGATCGATGAATGCGAATAAATGAATTACAACAAAAGAAACGGTGAAGATAACACCTCATTGAGGATCATACTTGTTGACTTCAGCATCGTTGACGGTTTCAAAGAGCTGAAAAAACTTTCTATTACAATAAAATTGGCAATTTGCACTGAGCGTCTTTGTATATTTCTTTTAGCGTGCTCACAGTTTAGTCAATTCAAAACCCGTTCAGACTTAGGCGGACCATACTAATTCTTCAATTGTTAGACATCCATCTAGTTGTGGCCATAATTATAAAATTGATACCAACGATATTGAATTCAAAGCGCACGTCACTTGTGTAGATGGATTAGTAGGTGAAGATAGCGAAGAGTGTTCTGAAAGATAAAGGCATTAGCAACAGAAAATAAAATTCGTTGTTGTAACTATGGGTTATCGTTTTTTTGCACCTTATTCCCAAAACAAATCCCGAACTGCAGGTATCTGTGAGTCTCGCAGATAAATGCATGCATCCTTCTCATGAGATAAACACAAAAGTGAATGAATGTTACGGATAAATACCAACCTCGATGAATTAGACGACAAAGACGTTGACTACGACGGAGCTGGACGACTCAACGGCTTCCCTCGTTGCACCTCAAAGGAAACACAAAGTACCATGTTTACAGTACGCTACATTCCACAATATATTGAAGTGAAATAAAGAGATAATGATAAGTGAAATGGAAATAAATGGAAGAAAAACTTCTCTGATGTGTTAAATGTGGAAGTTGACCCTTGTCCTGCGTTGATCTTCCTATTCCGAGAGTTAGCGACGTTAGTGGACCTGGAAGTAATTGCGTATAAATCATTTAGAAGCAAAATAACGAAATTATAAACACATGAACAGTAATCAACGGTGAAAAAACAAAAACACGAGGCTACGAGCTGGCAAAATGAAATTGTAGTTTGTAGTTTTGGGAATCGTGAACTGACTTTTCCAGAAACGAAAATAAATGTTCCAAGCATCAAAGTACATTCTTTTCATTATTTTTCGATCGAAATTTGATCTAGATGTCATATTCAAAGAAAAATAAGCAGCAAAAAAAACATTCGCCCCACAAAAAGCGAATATTGCGATGTGATTGTTAAAACAACAATCTTTTACAAACTGATTGTTGATTTTACAAATAGATTGTAAAATGGGGCGGAATTTGTTTCGCGTACGATACATTGACAATCATTGGCGCCAATTGATTAATGACTATAGAATCAAAAGAGAGATTGAACCTTTTGTTGGACAGCAAACTCCATTTTGACATGTATGAGAAGGAGGACAACGACCTCCATGACAATCAATATATTGATGATTAGGAATCAAATAGTTTGATCCACATTTATCAGCTAGAGAATAGATTATATGAAAGAATGAATGATTGAATTGAACCTTGAAGCCATTGAGATCCAGGAGAAGTTAATCGTTGATTAGATGAGGAAGATGAAGATATAGTAGTTGATGGTGTAGATGAACATGTTGATATACATTCATCTTTTGTTGTGAAACGATTTGAATTTCCTCCACATCCTTTATAGGAGAAAGGCTGACACACTTCTGGAGAAGATTTCGTTCATTATGACAACTCGATAGAATATGAAAACGGCACTAGGTCGAATGAGAACCGATGAAAAATAACCAACTGGATGATAACCATTTGCATATGAGAAACAAGAACTAATGAACAGACAAAGTATGCAAATGGTTATCATCCAGTCGGTTATTATTCAACGGTTCTCATTCGACCTAGTGCCATGAAAACTAACTTGATCTTGGATCAAAATAGAATGAGAATGATGCTTTTCCTTCATTACAGGGAACACCCGAATCACGAGATAATGAACAATCTGATAAGGAATTTGATAAGATGAATGATATGATTGAATTGATTGATTACCTGCTGCAAATGAAAGTGAAAGTGATGAGACAAATAATAGTATCAAGAACATATTGAATTGAATGGAACGGAACTAGAATGAATGAGATTAAGTAGAGAATGAGAAATTGTATGAATAAACAGTAAATGAGTGGTTGAAGAGGATTGACTTAAGTAAAGAGTAAAGAACACACGAAACGAGGGAAAAAGGGAGAGGGAGAGGGAGGGAAAGAGGGAGAGGGAGAAGGAGAGGGAGAGGGTGAAGGAGAGGGAGAGAGAGTGTGTGAGTACAAGAAATGATTTCATTGTTTAACCACTCATGAGTAAGTTCTGGTCATTTCATTGATTTATTCCTTTTCTACCAGTTCGATACAAAGTAAATGAATGAAAAATGAACGATGGCATGAATGAATGGAGAGTTAAAGACTTGAATTCTTTCTGTCAGTTGATACATTGATATCAATTATTGAATGAGGTCGAATACAATGAAATGGAAATAGAAGATATGATATGAAGGCTTGTCGATAATATTTGAATCCAATAATAAGAGACACGTATAACATATATGGATAAAATGAGAAAAGAACTGAAAATATGAATCATCGGAATTGAATATAAAACATAAAGATTTGACATCACTAATGGAATATCTCAGAATACAGAAAAGAAAAAAAATGAAAGAAACTATTTTGAAAATCTTACGTAAGCCAGTGAGAGTGAAGAATATAAGCCATCCTGGAGTTGAAACAATCGATGGAAGAATGAAATCACACATTATGAATATACCTTAAGAATCATGATTTGATATGAGTGATGGATAAAGATTATACCTATTGGTAAGTAGAAGAAAATGATTGGATTAAAAGAGATGATTCTGAGTAATCGAGTCATTCTTACTATTATCTTATATGTACGTGGAGACAATGAGGGACGTAACTGTAATAGTAAATGAATAAATGAAATTGTACAAGTATATGATTGCATGTACAATAAATATAAGTTTTAAGATGTGAACTTATAAATAATAATAATTGTGCTCCATGGTGTTTCGGCCGTTATTAGTTATTAATACATAGTATATTATGCTAATTTAAACACCAAATACCTCTTCTAATTCACGATTAACTGCATTTTTCATATAAATATTCATTGCAATGTAGAATGTTATGAATAGAGTGAAACTAGTAGCAAGGATCTATTTATAAAATAACAATTAAATGAATTATAATGTATGATATAATCTGTACCTCAAGAGTTCCTGATTTACTTTCTAAACGCATTAGTCCATACTCACGAGAAAGTTCAGAAGTCAAAGGACCATTTATCGATTTCTATAATAATTCAATGAAAATAATGAAAGCATATTCTCTTGTAAGCTTACGTGATAATCGGTTGAGAGATACAGTGTAACTGAGGACATACCAATGACAATAAAATGGAATATTGAATAAGCGAATATTCGTTCTTTCATAGAAAGTTTACGAAACCATTCTAATATGAAATTCTTCTGCCTGAAAAGTAAAAATGAAAAATTTAAATATTATTATAGGTCGATTAATTGTTTTGAATTTTTCGTTCTTTGAACTGCTAATCAGATCGCGTAACCTCAGTGGGCATTGCTTGCATTAACATCAGTTCCCTTAGTGGCAGATGCCAAGTGATATGCGAGAAGTTAGCGCAAATACTCATCTATCCCATAGCGCAGCGGTTAACGTTCAGAATCGTTACCCTTTTGTCGCAAGTTCAAATCCTATTGCCGAATTTCCTCAATTTTCAAAAAGCGCGCCTTTCCCTGCACGAGCCTGACAGTTCATTCATGTTTCTAGCGATCAATAAGCTGAATCATCTCAAAATAAATAGTGTACGGTAAGTAGTATAACTTTTGCTACCTTTCTGTCTTCACAGTTTCTTTACGAAAATATTCGAGGGACTCCACCTTTAAAGGTGGAGACCCGCGAATTATCATGCAAATTTCCTACATCTCGCTTATGCAAGGGTGTAGTGATATGCAAGAAGATAGGGAGACTACCTATCGTTCCCTTAGCGTAGTGGTAAAACGTCTGACTAGAAAGCGCATGGTCGTGGGTTCGAATCCTATTGCCGAACTTTCCTATTTTCAAAAAGCGCGCCTTTCCCTGCACGGGGCCTGATGATTCATTCATGTTTCTAGCGATCAATAAGCTGAATCATCATAAAATAAAGAGTGTACGGTATGTAGAATAACTTTTGCTATGATTCTATCTGCACAGTTTGTTCACGAAAATATTCGCGGGAGTCCACCTTTAACCACCATCATGGATGCATATGAAATTCTGTATAAGAACTCATCGAAAGCCGGAGGAAGAGAATGGTCATGGGCTCGTGAATTATCATACTTACTCCACTTCAATCAATCACAAAACAAATCGCCCGTCTCGAAAAAAATACACCGCTCAACCCCAAATTGATAACAATAAGTAAGCTATTGATAATGACCTGGACAGTTATTGATGGCTCATCATCCAGTTACCACATTATAAGACGGACATTTTCCTTTACAATTAGGGACTATTGGATATTCATTGACTATTTTTAAGTCATAGATTCGGTAGTTCTTTGGGGGAATTGCTAATTTGCCTAATCGATGACAATATCGTGCTATCGAAGAATACAGATCATACATTTAATTGTTGTGCTTATTAACTCTAGAGATAAGGTTGTTTTATTTTCTAAAAATGTATGCATCGACTTAATAAAAAATCCATAAATTATGAAATTATTACTAACCAAGTATTATCGGGGAAAAAAAGAAATAAATGAACAAACTAATGACTTGAATTGTTGCATAGTCTCAATGTAATGATTGAATGAAGTTGTCACTGTAATACAAGCGAGAAAAGACATATTCGAAGACCTCGAATATACATTAATGTAGATGATTATACAATTTAATACATACCATATTATGAATAGAATTGGAGTTACATCATCTCCAAAAGAACGAAAAGGTCCAGTGAAAAGTACTATCTACAATCTTCCTTGTCGACGTTTTGGAGATATAAAACATACCTTATGGGGATAAATCGGAAATGGTTGTGATAAAGAATAAATGAATACATTTAAAAGGCATCCTAGAAATTGAAAAAGTATCATCCATTTCTTCGCTCCTCCAGTCTCTTGTGGAGTATGGCTAATGATTTAACATATTCAATAAGTATTTTATGATCTCATTGAGGTATACTCACCGAATTACAATGATGCTTAAGAATATACAGAAGATTAGAGAAATGAATCCAATTATCAATTGAACAATATAATTGTAATGAATATATTGATCAAGAATAGAAAGAGTAACGGCCAGGGAAGTTTCGTTGATGGTCATTCTAATATGAAATTGTCATAAGATTGAGTAGGTGATTCAGGCTTATATCGATGTAGAAGGAGAGATAAAGAGAGAGGTAGAATAACGAGAGGTAGAGATAGTGGTCTTAGAATGTGATCATAGCGTCGTCTAACGAGGTTTACTCATATTCGTGATATATCCAACATGTATTACATTCCTATTCATTGGATTTACAAGACTCGATATATCACAATTTGTGTACATTTCTATCAATCCAATCTATGCTCTATTATATCAATATGTGACTTGTTACTCTTGTAGTTTATCCAGAACCTTCCACTGAATAAAAACCAAAACAAGATATTGGTTTGATGAACTCTGAGAAGAAAGGAATATGGACAGAATCAATCAATACAAGAGGGAAAGGTAGATCATTGAGATAATAAACAACAATCTATCAAGAGGGGAAGGGACTATTCTTCTTCACTTATTCATTCATTTCGTATCATTGGCTATTGTCTTCTTCATTACAACTTTCTTTGATTATATGATAACTTTATCTTCATCTTTATACATTCTCTACTTTCATCCGATTAATTATTCAGATGAGATATCTCTTCATCTCTTCTCTTCTAATTCCTCTAATCAATGGTGATGGATATGGTCTTATGCCTTTGAATTGGGTTATTCCAACGGTTGATCCATCACTTCCACAACAATCTTATGGAGGAGTATACTATATCTCATTTTGATCTTTGATCTCTGATCTTTTGTTTTAGGCTCCGATTACTCCGGCATCTGATCCAATTCCTACCACTACAGTCAACAGCGTAAGTTGATCTATGAACGTTGTAGTTTGATCTTTGATCTCATTATAGAAAGCAGCATCAGAATATTGGTCAACTGCTTCCACAGGAGGACCGAATAAGACGACGAGGTTTAATTAACGTCTAAATTATTGATTTTTTAATTAATTCAGGAGATATAAATATTATGCATCAAAAGGAGCTCAAGAGTATTGGGCTACAGTAACCACACCATCTCCTACTACTACTGTATGATTAATACCTATCATATCGATTTGATGATATTGATTATAGAAACCAGATGATTACTATGGATATGGACCTGAGTCTGCCATTTATGGAACGAAACCCAATCCATACACACAGGTTTATAGTTATCATCATAATCTTTAATAAATAGTGATTTCTTTTCTTGTCTTTATGAATACGATTCTCCATACTTCTTTTATATATTGTATTCAGGTTACTGTAACTGATCCATCTACTCTATCAACTACTCCATCTACTACTACTACACAGGTAATATATCTGATATATGTTGTACTATGAAATGTTTCCATACGATCTAATTCCGATCAAATCTTTGGATGTTCTATAATGTATTAATTGCTTTATAGGAGTCAACTACTACATCGACTACCGTAGCTCCCACAACAACCACTACTACTACTACTCAAGTAATCAATATCTAATGATCAATCGATAATTGATCCATTCAGACTCCAACCACCACAACTACTCCTTACACGACCACAACGACAACTGAGGTATGAATAATATTGCAATCAATCAATATAGTCAAGGTTAAAAAGGTATATGATTCAGGCTCCAACTACTACAACTACCGTATACACAACAACTACTGTGGTATGACTGATTATCAGTCATTATAGTTTAGAAATTGCTCAATTGTTTATCTGTATTTGAAACTAATAATTATAGTTATTTGAGGCTCCCACCACAACCACAACGACTGAAACACCGACTACTGTACGATCCACGACAACAGAGGCTCCGACTACTACAACGACAACGGAAGTCCCTACTACTGTATCAACCACTACTCTTCCAGTAACAACAACTCGTCCTACTGAAGTGGTTAGTTGTCTAGGATCAATGATTGAGGTCAAAGATCAATTTTAGCCTGGAGCATATGAATACTGGAGTACATATACACCCAAATCGACGACATCGACGACCGAGACTCCCACCACGACGTCTGAGGTATACTATAGTACATGAACCCATTATTGATTGATTGTAGGCCACTACAACAACAACGACTGAAGCTCCTACTACTGTAGTCTACACTACAACAACAACAACAGAGGCTCCCACTACGACAGAGGTATGCCGTACAATATAATATGTAGCAAATATCAAATTATTGATCGATTGTAGGCCACTACGACAACGACGACCGAAGCTCCGACTACAGTAGTCTCCACATCGACAACAACTACAGAGGCTCCCACAACGACGATCGAAATTACGGTAATTTAAATTGATTTTTGATCTTTGAGAATGGAGGATCTTGCAGACGGAGGCCATTCCTAGTACAACAAGTCGTCCAACTGAAGTGGTTAGTTTGAAATATTAAAAGATCAAAGATCAATATATTGATACAGCCTGGTGCTTACGAATATTGGAGTACGTTCACCCCGAGAACAACTACCACTACTCTTGCGCCTACCACGACATCAGAAGTACGGTATTCTCTTGTTATACTGTAGTATCGATTGATTCAGGTTCCCGCAATTACCGTGTCTTCTACCACTACGACGACTGAGGTATACTGTATATTGGTACTTTGAATCAACGATTGATCATTAAGGTTCCAACAACAGAGTATACTACAACGACAACTAGAACGAGTGAGGCTCCAACGACTACTGTAGAAATCACGGTAGATGAACATTATCGATTGAATTCATTAGTGCTCTTGCAGACGGAAGCGTTGCCGGTAACCAGAACAACTGTGGTTTGTCATCACTAACTAAATCAAAAAGATCAAAGATCAATTTTAGCCAGGAGCTTATGAATACTGGAGTACATTCACTCCTCGTACAACAACTACCACTCTGGCTCCTACCACGACTACGGTTACGGTATGTTGATATACTTCATTGATTTATTGAATTTATATTCAGGATCCTCCCACTACGACCAGAACAACGCAAGTCCCAACTACCGTAACCACCACCACTGTATCTCTTCAGATTAATTTTTTCCATCTAATCACAATATCGTTTAGGAGGCTACCACGACCACGGAAATTCCCGCGACGACAACGACTACTGTAGCTCCTACAACTACGGTATCGATTTATTAATATTAATAATAATAATTTTATGCATTACAAGGATAAATTATAATAGCAATAATTGATATCGTGATGAATTACATAAAATACGATGCCACAACTTAGGTAGCAAAGAAATAACAATTAATTATTACGTTTCGAGTAACGACAAATTAATACATTTCTGGTAAGATTTAGCTGAGAGGCAGATAATAGAATTATTACTAAGTTTATTCCAATTACTAACAACACGATTTGATATGAAGTTCGAGAAGCGAGTAGATTTAGCATTGTGCGTACGATATTGGAATGCGTGTCTGCGGGAAGATCTAGTATTTATAGAGGGAATAAAGAAAGAAGGATTGTCAAGATCAATAAGTAGCTTTATAGGTAAAATAAAGATCAGGTAGTTTGCGGCGCAATTCAAGAGGCTCTAGTTTGAGTAATGATAATCTATCAGGATATGAAGCATACGGTAGCTTGCATTTATAGAAAACGCGACGAGTGTAAGTCCTTTGTACTTTTTCAATGAGCTTTATTAGATGATCTTCATGGGGTGACCACAGTTCAGACGCATATTCAAGTATAGGTCTTACATAAGTGATGAAAAGACGTGATTAAAGCTTGAGATTAGAGGTGTGAAAAATGCGATAAATATAAGCACATCTGGAAATATTGATTATTGATTGATTCAAGTCTTTGCAGGAGCCTTGGATCTATGTACCGATTGAGTCTACCACAACCACGGAAGCTCCCACGACGACAACGACTACGGTAGCTCCCACTACGACAACGACTACGGTAGCTCCTACAACTACGGTATCGATTTATTAATATTGATTATTCATTGACTAAAATCATTGTAGGAGCCTTGGATCTATGTGCCGATTGAGTCTACCACGACCACGGAAGCTCCCACGACGACAACGACTACGGTAGCTCCCACTACGACAACGACTACGGTAGCTCCCACGACGACAACGACTACTGTAGCTCCTACAACTACGGTATCGATTTATTAATATTGATTATTGATTGATTAGGTCGTTGCAGGAGCCTTGGATCTATGTACCGATTGAGTCTACCACGACCACGGAAGCTCCCACGACGACAACGACTACGGTAGCTCCCACTACGACAACGACTACGGTAGCTCCTACAACTACGGTATCGATTTATTAATATTGATTATTGATTGATTAGGTCGTTGCAGGAGCCTTGGATCTATGTACCGATTGAGTCTACCACGACCACCGAAGCTCCCACGACGACAACGACTACGGTAGCTCCCACTACGACAACGACTACAGTAGCTCCTACAACTACGGTATCGATTTATTAATATTGATTATTCATTGACGAAAATCATTGTAGGAGCCTTGGATCTATGTGCCGATTGAGTCTACCACAACCACGGAAGCTCCCACGACGACAACGACTACGGTAGCTCCCACTACGACAACGACTACGGTAGCTCCTACAACTACGGTATCGATTTAGTAATATTGATTATTCATTGACTAAAATCATTGTAGGAGCCTTGGATCTATGTGCCGATTGAGTCTACCACGACCACGGAAGCTCCCACGACGACAACGACTACGGTAGCTCCCACTACGACAACGACTACGGTAGCTCCCACGACGACAACGACTACTGTAGCTCCTACAACTACGGTATCGATTTATTAATATTGATTATTGATTGATTAGGTCGTTGCAGGAGCCTTGGATCTATGTGCCGATTGAGTCTACCACAACCACGGAAGCTCCCACAACGACCACGACTACCGTAGCTCCTACAACTACAGTATTGATTTAATTATGTTGATTATTGATTGACTAAAATTATTGCAGGAGCCTTGGAACTATGCTCCATTTGAGTCTACCACAACAACTGCTCGTACAACTACAACAACTGAGGTTACTGATCTACCAATAGAATCATCAATTGATTGTTTCCTATTTAAAGCCATGGAGGTATCAACCATTTGATTCTACGACTAAGGCTCCCACAACGACTACTGTAGCTTCAACTACGACGGTATTTATTGATTAGCTTTGTTTGATTAATGATATTATAACAGGAACCGTGGGTATACCAGCCAGTCGAAAAGATTACAACAACTACTGTAGCCCCAACCACGGTATTGATTTATCATTGAGATAATATTGATTAATTCATTTGATAGGAGTCGACTACGGTATACTATCCCAATGTGTACTACACTCAGCCTACTACGGTAAGTAAACATAATCGACCTGTAATCAACGATCAATCCATATTTCAGAAGTCGTCAACAACAACTGGTTCGATCTCCACTAAGGATGTAAGTGAATCGATAATTAGAGTATTATTTATCGATTTATTTTGAGGGAGCAGTCGAGTATTGGAAAACGTACACCCCTCCATATGTTACGGTTCCTGTGACGAAGACTACAGTATCTCCAGTATACACTACAGTTCCTATCACGACAACTACAGTACGCCCTGTATACACTACGGTATCTGTTACATTATATTAATTACAATGATTGAATTGATTGAAGATCCCCATAGTGACATCAACTACTCCAGTCACAACAACGAAGGATGTAAGATTCGATCGATAATGAACATTGATTGATAAATGATATATTAATTAAGGGTGCTGCTGAATACTGGAAGACGTATTCCCCAAGAACGACTCAGACAACTACAACAAGGGTAAGATATTTTACAATCTAATATAATATATCTATTTGAATATCTCTTAAGATGACCACTCCTACTCCAACAACTACAAAGAGGCCATCTACCACGACTATTCCAAGGGTATGAAGAAAGATCAAAGATCAATATGTATAATATTATTGATTTAGGATGTAACAGAGTCGACTACAACTACTGCTACTCCTACTATTCCCCCATATGGAGTAAGTTGACCAATACGACTCATATTATTGAACTAATCAATATTATGTATTTCAGAACAACGGATACACAGCTCCATCGGCATACGGTAACCCCGTTCAGTCCGTATACGGTAGCCCCTCCCAGATGATATACGGTGGTCCTCAAGCAGTCTACAGTAACCCCGCCCAGACACCATACAGTAATCCTCAAGCAGTCTATAGTAACCCTGGATACAGTAACCCATTATATGTAAATGTTCCAATGTTGTCACCAGTAGTTTTCTATGATCAACCTCTTCCTCCCCATCTTCGTCCATATAAGAATGGATATTAATCAATTGATAGACTATAATCATTCATGTAATATTCACTGCTAAATGTATATAATTCGTTTTATCTAAATAAATAATTAATATTTTACTCTTTGTCTAATCAAAACAATTAATTTGAATACGGGGAAAACAAGGAGTTTTATGTTCTCTTTATAGTATGTATTTACTCCTTCCTCTGTCTCTCTCCCTTATCTTCATTTCTTATCTTAGTAAGGATCAATTGTTTATCGAAAAGAAAAAGAAAGTATGAACATGTAATTGGCATTTTGTATTGATATGGCGTTGAATAGAATGGAAACGAAGAACCAACAGAGGAATTGAATGAAAGAACGAATAGAATGACAAAGAGTTGAGTAATCCATATAATGATACATGTTATCTATTCAATTGCAATCAAAATATTAAAGGATTTAACAAAAAAAGAGTAATAAATAATGATTACATTTCATTAGGATGATATTGTCCCTTTTGATATTGTGATCGATCTGATGCTGAAATGGTATAGATTACGGTTTATACCATATGGATATTGGTTAATATTGATTATTGGGTTAGTGGGTTATCTCATCACAACACTCATATCGACTTACTCGGTGGTGTAAGTAGTGTGAATTGGGAAACGTCTGAAAATCCTACACAACAATCATTTTTTCTGATCAATAACTATGGTTAGCATCCAAATAAATGAGAAAAAGGATGTTCTTACTTGAACTTTCAGGATCTCTTGGACGTTGATTGTACTTCTTATATTTAGCATAATAACATGTTATTGTAGTTCCAATTAGAAGAATAGCTAGAGATATTGCAACGATCATTATAGCCATTTGTACTACCTAAACAATTACATATGTGATCTCATATTCATCAACCACTTATTATGCAAAAATCTTTTTTAAGAAGACGAGATATATCTAAACATTTCTGTCAAAATTATGACTGATCGTAAATGAGTTACAAATTGGGAGTTAAATTGAGATAGGAATATGTAGTATCACATTGATCAACAGAGACATTAAAGTATTGATTGATAAAAGAGATAATATTGATTGATTACCTCGAGTAATCCTCTGATCTCTCCTAATGAATGATTGATATTCTCCAATGTCTAAATTGAATAGATAGATGAATGAATAAGAGATAGAATAACTCACGGCATCGAGACTCATTCTATATGATGAGTTAATGAAGAAGAAGAAGAACTGTAAGAAAGCATAATAGAGTAATAGAAACGATGTGAAGAAGCGATAGTAACAGGAAGAGGTAGAGAGAGGGAGAGGGAGAGGGAGAGGGAGGAAGAGGGAGAGAGGGAGAGGGAAAGAACGTCGAAGTTAAAGGTAGAATACATCGTAAGGGGGCATTCTTGTTGTTGAACAGGAAAAGGGAATCCAATGAGTAGAGAAATGATTGAATTAAAGGATGAAACTATTGAATGGAATAGTTGACAACATAATGAATGAATGAGAAACATGTGATATATCTGTATACCCTCTCTCTTATTGAGTCTATTCAACAATTGAATAAATAATCGAAATATCTAAGGAAGATTTAAAGAATGATAAGAAAATGTGAATGGAATACCCAGAGATAATACCCACGATAGCCCTATTCTCTATTGGTACTCTATCACCATCTTTGATCAGTGAATGAATGGAGAGTTAGATGAGAAACTACTGTATAATAAATATGGTTGATGAATGTATTCCTATAGAGGACGAATAGTAGTTGAAGGAAAAAGAAGAAGAATAAGATTCTTCCGATGAAGGATTCATTGTTTCTTCTCCGATCAATGAATCATATCGAAACTAAACGATTAGAATACAAGTAAATGAGAGACAAAGACAATGAGAGAGAGAGAAGTAGAAGATGTTATGGTGTAAGTATAATTATATAAGTGGACTAGGTTGGTCTCTATACTCGAGAGTGTATAGAGAGAATGATGATAGAATGAAAGAGAGACAAGGACCATCTATTCTTTCTTCTTCATTGTATCTCTTATCACTTATTGACAATGAATTCATTTGGAATGAATGATCATATTACGATTATACTATGTATACTATATCATATATCATAGTTAATTATAATTCAGAGTGTATAAGGAATGTATCCATGTGTTTGTTGTTGTTTGTGAACACTTTCATTTCTTTTATCATATTTTTTCAACAAAAAAAAGAAATCGTAGTAGTGAAATGAGTTGATATTGAATATAAAATATGATTTGTTTAGTCTATCTATGGCTTATATTGCGGATGATATGGTAGAATGGAACGATTCTTATCTTCTTCTTCTTCTTTTTCTTCTTTATTTTCCATCTGAGAAGATAAGACGAATCAACAGAAAATCTCAAGGGAATGAACATGAATGATATATTGTATTACATATTTATGTATTTATTCAAATGATTATTTACGACGATAAAAAGAAAACGATCTTTTATTTTCTAAAATTTCAGAAATCGATGAAATACCATCAAACGAGAGAAAACAACACAAGTATGAGATAATATAGGAAATTCTCCTTTTTTTCATACTTTTCAAAAAATGAATCGGATATATCTCCTTCACAATTATTTCAAATTTGTAAATTTTGAGTTATGGAGTCTACCCTCCATTCCACTTTAGTCCGTGTTTTCTCAGGATCTATAATTCTTATCGAATTTTATTCAAAATTGCTTTTCGAATATCGAACACTTCTCTCCACCAAAGGGCAACATTACCAGAAAATCCAAGTTTTTCTATGAATTTCAGAATTGTCTTTTTCATTCTAAATTCGGTTGCTGAACCAAAACACCGATGTCAAATTCCATGAAAATCAGCACAGAAAGTTGTAAAATTGTCAAATAAAGAAAAATATGAAAAATCTCCTACAGTTCCGTAGAATCTCATCTTTGTGTCGTTTTCTTTTGTTTATATTTCATTGGTTAATCAATCAAAAAGCTTTGGTCGACATGGTCGACTGTGAACACACTTCACGTGACACATTCATGTATCACCTATCACATCGTATATGTTTTAAATTTTATTTTTGAGCTAATTAAAGGGACCGGGAAACGAAAAACAAGTTGATATCATATAAAAGAGCTTTAAATTCTGTTTCGAAATATATAAATCTTATTTCATAAGAACTCTGTGGTAAGAAGAACGGCGCATTCAAAAAACTACAGTCTGCTCCAGAGAGCGGGAGCCTTTTCCTATTTGCTTCACCAACTCTTTGGGGATGACTTGAAATTGAATGTTTTGACTGTAATTCTATCCGCAGTGGGGAATTATGGAGAATAAAAGTCAATAATGGGCATTTTTGAGCCTTTTGATGGAGTTAGCATACTGTAGTTCGGAAACCTCGCCCGTGGTGTGGAGCAAGCTACAGTAATCCAAGTTCTTACCAGAGCGTCGTTTCAAACTTTCAAATACATATTTCTGATCAGTTTTTTGAGCTTATCAACATGAGATCAACCATTTTAACTATTTCGAATAGAAATTTTTGGATGCCAGCTGCCTTTTAAATAACTTGAGATGCAAATCCCACGTATGGACCGTTGAAATAATTATGAATTAAGAGAAATCAAGCAGTGGTTGTGATTTTTGAAAATGTTTGGACAGACAGAGAAGATTACACCGTTTATTAAGAGATCTGCGAATATTCATGCAAATCTCTTGTGCGAATGTGCGAGAAGTTAGCGCAGGCACTCATCTATCCCATACCGTCACAAGTTCGAAATCTTTTTATCCAAATTCCCCCATTTTCAAAAAGTGCGCCTTTGCCTATGCGGGCCGGATCGTTCATTAATGTTTCTAACGACCGATAAGCAGACTCATCATAAAATAAATACTGTACGGTTGGTAGAATATATCTTTCTGTCTTTACAGTTTGTTCACGAAATTAGACAAGTGTTCCTGGCTTAATAGAAACTTATTTTCTTAGTTACTTACAAGTAGATCCGTCTTCGCAGGGCATTGCAGTGCGGATAAAATCCCTCCATTTGCGTGTTGCTATAGTTCACGTTCGGATGTCGATCTTCCAGTAGATACTATATGACATCTAGCCGTATTCCTCGATTGAGTCTCTCCATCTACATAAGTGGTGGACGGCAAGCTAGATGGAGAGACTCAATAGAAAATGTTAATTACGATATGAAATACAATTGAAAAAAACTAAATGTGATCTACCAATATCACAAAATGTGGGAAAGCAATCTTGGTTTTAAAATCGTTTGTTACGGTGTAATCATTGAGTCTTATACTCAATTTAAATAACATAGAACGAAAAGATCATACGATATAAGTCAATCTCTCTGTTGTCTCAAACATCAAATAACTCTTCGAAACAAAGGACTTATAATTAAACTTTTAAAAAACAATTCTCCTTCTTGAACAGTTGCTTCAATTAACTGGAAAACTGTTATATCAAACACTTACGGAATTTCAAATATACTCTCTTCTTTCTGTCAAATCTCACTCTTTCCTGGATTTGAAATATTTAGAACAGACATAAACATCCATCCATCATCTCGATATATTAAATATTTTGTTAGTATGTCTATTTCACATTAATAATAATTTACTTGCACATTCATTCATTTATACATATATTATGATGTAATCATCTATTCCATCTTTCATCTCCATAGTACATTTACATTGATAACGAATTGATGAATGATGATATTGAAGATGAAAATGATGATATAGATTGAGATGATATAGTCAATCATATGAACTATTTCCATTTATCCTTTTACTCTATTTTTATTACTTGTTTTCAATCTATGAAATGTCACTATTGGGAGATGCAATGTGTAGTGGATTGTTTGTATAGTTTAGGGGAGAGGGAGAGAGGGAGAGGGAGAGTGAGAGGAGAAGGAGAAGGAGAGGGAGAGGGAGAGTGAGAGGAGAAGGAGAAGGAGAGGGAGAGGGAGAGTGAGAGGAGAAGGAGAAGGAGAGGGAGAGGGAGAGTGAGAGGAGAAGGAGAAGGAGAGGGAGAGGGAGAGAGGGAGATGGAGAGTGAGAGGAGAAGGAGAAGGAGAGGGAGAGGGAGAGTGAGCGGAGAAGGAGAAGGAGAGGGAGAGGGAGAGGGAGAGAGGGAGATGGAGAGTGAGAGGAGAAGGAGAAGGAGAAGGAGAGGGAGAGGGAGAGGGAGTAAGGGTAGGGAAGTTTAGAAGTATTACAGACGATGAGAGTTTGTGCGGAGATGTAGAGTGAGATAGAGAAGAAACGAGAAGAGAGAATTGCACAACATGAAGGAGAAGTGGGAGGGGAGAGGGAGAGGGAGGAGGGAGAGGGAGAGGGAGGAGAGAGGAAGGAGGGAGAGGGAGAAGGAGAGGGAGGAGAGAGGGAGAGGGAGAGGGAGGGGAAGGGAAAGGGGTGGGAAGAGGGAGAGCACCAGCCGGGTGTGTGACGAAAGAGTGTGTCTCGTGTGGGGAGTCGATGACTCATACATCCCTTACTACCGACTGGAATTAAGGAGAACTCCCCTTCCTCTCTCTCTATCTCTCCCTCTCTCCCTCTCTCTCTCCTCTCTCTCTCTCCTCTCTCTCTCCCTCTCCCTCTCTCTCGTTTCTTCTTTCCCAACTATCACCCTCATATCCATACATTTCGTATCTACAATCACATTCTTCCTTTCGTATTTCATAATATAATCGTATTCTCCTTCATAGTTGATTGTTGAACTGTTCTCTTTCTCCCTCAGGGCATTGATCTTCCATTGTGATGACTAGGCAATAGCACGCTTTCCCCTTCTTCTCTCCCTCTCCCTCTCTCTCTCTCTCCCTCTCCCTCTCCTTCTCCCTCTCCCTCTCCCTCTGTTTTATTCCTTCGTTCCTCTTCATATTGAGTCTTATTCTTTCATATCGATGTGTCTCTTTACTCAATTGAATGAATCAATACAACACAACTCTTCCTCTCTTCTTCTTCTTCTTCTACTCGCTCATATTTCTCTTTCTGTCGCGCTTATGACGAATTCTCTAGAAGATCGAGAGTCGAGAGTGAGAGAGGATAGGGAGAGAGAGAGGGGGAGAGAGAGAGAGGGAGAGAGAGAGAATGTTACTCGTCTCCATGTAACTATGTTGTTATTTCGATTGAACCTCTTTTCATGTCTTCTTCTTCTTTTTCAATGCAACATGTCTTCCAATCGATTGAATATACGACGAACTCCATTCACTTTCACTTCTCTCGTTCAATCTATACCTCTCTCCCTCTCCCTCTCCCTCTCCCTCTCCCTATCTCCTTCTCCCTCTCCTTCTCCCTCTACCTCTTCTTTTCCATTTCATTGGATCCTCTTCTATCCATCCTCTTCTTCTTATCAATGAATTCTCAAGTCATTCATGCCTTCTCTTGTGAACAAATAGAAGAAGAAGTGTGATTGAAAGAACGAATTTCACTCAGTTTAGTCAAAAGGAGAACGAGAAAGTACAGATTGGGAGAAGTGGAGAGGGAGAGAGAAGGAAAGGGAGAGGGAGATGGAGAAGAAGAGGGAGAGGGAGAGGGAGAAGGAGAGGGAGAAGGAGAGAAAAATGGTTGAGAGTTGATGATAAAAGGAGAGAAAGGGGATAAAGGGAGAGTCTTCTCCACCCATTCTTAACTGATAAAGGGAAGGCTTGAGAAACAATCCTTTGATATTGATAAGAAGAAGAAGGAATGAGGTGAGAGAAGGAAGAAGAGAAGATACATACTCATATACTATATTACTATTTATAAGATCATTTCGTTCTTTCAATTATATTACATCATGTTCTTATCATATCATATGATCTTATCCTTTATATCTTCTCTCCCTCTGCCCCTCTCTCTCCCTCTCCCTCTCCCTCTCCCTCTCCCTCTCCCTCTCCCTCTCCCTCTGTCCCTCTCTCCCTCTCCCTCTCCCTCTCCCTCTGTCCCTCTCTCCCTCTCCCCCTTCCTCTGCCCCTCTCTCTCCCTCTCCCTCTCCCTCTGTCCCTCTCTCCCTCTCCTCTCTACCTCTCCATCTCTTCGCCTTCATCTCCTCTCTATTATCCATATTCGCTTTGATCATATGATCGTTTCACTATTCTCGACTGTGTTGGCCTACTTGCCGGTATTGCACTTTCCTCTCTCCCTCTCCCTCTCCCTCTCTCTCCCTCTCCTCCTCCTTCTCCCTCTCCATCACACTCTCCCTCTCCCTCCCTCTGTCCCTTGACATAACTCGACAGAGCCTCGTCTCTAATACACCTTTAGGGTAATCTTTCTTCTTCTTCTATTCTAGATTCTTCTCACATTATTCATCTCAATTCATTCATATATATTCATTGTATTCTCTTCATTCATTCAATGTCTTCTCTTCCTTCAATTGGTTCATTATCATCTCCAGATCATCTTCATTCTTCTCTTCGATCTCCTCCATCTACTCTTCATTCACGACAATATCTATTGGTATGTTCATTCATTCATTTATCATCACAACTATTAATACTACACATATTATTATTTACATATCTTTATCACGTTCTCACACATGAACGGGATTGTCGTAATATTCGAATAGATCACGTGTCTTCATATCTTTTCCTCTTGAATATTGATTGATTGATAGTGTATATTGATTGATCAGTATGAAGGAGGGGTCAATATCAATATCATTCAATATGGCGTCAATATCATGACTTCCGGACCTTATCTATACCTCTCTCTCTATCTCTCCCTCTTCCTCTCCTTCTCCCTTTCTTACATTGATCATGATCTCTCAACTCTTCTATTGTACACTATAGAATGACTCATCACTGTTCCTTTCTTGTTATTTCTCTCCTTTCTATGTAAATATAACAAATTGGACTATATATATTTATATACATTGTACCAATTAGGATTATGAAGTATCTCTATATCTGATGAATCTCTCTATCTCATATGATCTTCTTAATAAGAGTCTTCATCATTGACGTCTACTCTTTCACTTCCATATCTGTTCACTCCTTCATAGTCAATGATTTCTCATGATCCTCTTCAATTTCTACTTAATATTGTAAGTTATGAATGCACTGTACCACAAGTTTTATAAGTGGATTATTATTTCAAGCCTAAGTGCAGTTTTCTTATCCAGATGTTACAATCTTGTTAGTATTATTCTTTCTACTCTTACATATATGACTAAGATTGTTTATATTCATTGGGTGGTCCTTTCCTCTTCTTCTTCTATTCATGATTCATATCCATTTAGTCATTTCATTCTCTTCTTATCATCTATTCAATCAACATCCCTCCCATATATGTACAATATTACAACAAACAGAAGAAATCTTTTACTGATTCGTGCTAAATAACGAATGTGTTGTTTTCTGCGTTTAATTATAATAAGGCTTAAGGATACCGTATGCTTAGATGCTTTTATGTAAGATAAGATATGCTTAAATGGAGTAAACTCGTGAAATAAACTTTGCTTTGTGCCAACTACACAAATTTGTCGAATTTTGATAAGTGTCTTGTCTGGTGGATAAATTCCCCCATCTTCATCCTCTTTTGTCGAGGTGTTTATTAAATGTAAGCAACAGTATTATGAGAAGAGAAAAAAGAATGGAATGATTGTACCCATATGTTAGCATATTTTATGGAGTTTGTTAGACGTATAGGACGAAACTACATATTAGGCACATTGAATAATCCCTCCTTCATAACATTATTTAATTTTAACATTAAAATGCTTCATTAATAAACCTGTATTTTTGAATTTTAATTATTTTATCTCGTATTTCTAATGAATTATTCGCTTTTCAAATATTTTTATTAATATCTGTGAGATGTTACATTAATAAAAAATCTAAATGTATTTCACTGTGATCGATTTCTATATAGGATAGTATTTTTATTATATAATATGTTTGTGCAGTCTTCTATACTCTTTTCATCTCTTAATATATCATATTTTCTTATCTCTTTTGCATTTTCTTCACATATCAAAACAAGTCTTTGATCTCTGTTCTCTCTTAATCTTTTTTTTTTGCTTATTCGTTATTCAGTTTATATCACGTGGATTCCTTTAATGCGTATATTTCAATCACGAAAATAGAATAAATATGGGACGTCATCTATTGTGATAGTCACATCTAGTACACTATTCACTACATTTCCATCTAATCTTTGGATGGAAGAGAAAGGAATGAACAGAATGTACAGTGAGAGAATATCATGATGAAATAGTTAAAGACGAACAATTATCCATCTTTTAATTGATAATGTAGCCTTTGATCTTTGATCTTTGTCTTATGTAGGATAATTCGTGTTTCGAAATGAATGAATGATATACTTATCACTAAATACTTTGATGTATCTACTTATGTTTACATTTTGTGACTAAGAGTGATTACATTATTACTAAAATATTGTTTATATCAGTATACACCGCTTTCATGATATCGTTTTCTCGAATGATTTTCATGTTCTTCTCAAGTCATTAAATTATTCCAGTTCAATGTACTATATTATTATTGATAGTACTTCCCATCCTCTAATAGATATCATTTATGATTCTACATCTCTAGTCTTTCTTATCCTGCAAAAAGGCTTCATCATTCATCTTCCATCATAGATATAGTCATGCTATCTGCGTGCTCCTAATCTTTTCTAAGGTCTCATTTTCATAATAACGAATAGAGTTCAGTATATCGTAGTTAAACTCTTTTTGTATATTCTATACTTAACTCTTCAACTATTATTTCATTATGATATTATATCGTTAGATTCATCTATTCATCTATACTAAAACAGTAACGACTGTGTTAATGTTAATTAGACATCCTGCTTATTAGAAACTCCGTTCTGTAATGCTCTTTCGTTCTCTTTGTCTACGAGAAACAGTTGCCAGAGCAGAGCGAAAAATTTGCTCGCTATGTGCCTTTAACATTAGTATTAAGATTTAGTAAGATTCAAATTCGACTAAAAATTCGACTCTTCGTTTTTGTTTTAAAAAATTTATTTTTATATCCTTTTTCGGACTCTCCAAAAATGTGTGTGCACTAACACAAATTTCGAATATTTAGTCTATGAATATTGATATTTATTATCTTTTAAATATTGTTCAGTCACTTGTTCGCTAGATATACAGAGTGAGAAGATTGCTTATATTTATCATTCTGTCTCTATCAAAGTTAGATTCAATTTATTCGATACCTTGACAAAAATAGTGAATTTTGCACTCTTTTTAAAAATATTGAACGATCATCTATAGCTAGCTCACTTATACTTAGCACATATTTTCTTCAATGCATCATTGAACTAATCATTCAATACAGTCTCATACTTCATGAATCGATAATATATTCCTTATTCTCTTACTTCTTTCTTCTTCTTCCACCATTCTACTTAACTGTTCCACTATTTTTTTCCCTCCAAAACCGTTGATCTCAGTCTCTTTTTGTTGAAGAAAAGAAAAGAAAAGAAAAGGGCAAAGGGAAAAGAGAGGCGCCCCTTGTATAGAAGAACACGTGTGGAGAATGAAGATGAAGGAGACGGAGGGAGGAGAGGAGAGGAGAGAGGGAGAGAGAGGGAGGAGAGAGAGAGATGGTGGGACGGAGAGGGAGATAGAAGGGAGGGGAGAGAGAGAGGGGGAGAGAGAGGGAGAGAGAGAGAGGGGGAGAGAGAGAAGAAAGGGAGAGGACGGGGGAGAGGCGAAGGGAGAAGAGTAGAAGAGTTCAGTAAAGTAAGGATTTTAGTAGTTAGTTTGGGTTACATCATCTCATTTTTAAAGAATTCTTGATATCAGAATTACATAACATATATCGAAACAATTATTGATTAATTGAAGGATACCTAATCTTGCTGAATTAACTATTTTCTTTATCAGAATAGATCATTCAATAAAATAATAGCCAGTCACCACAGTTCACGATAGAATATTGTCTTTTCAGATTCCTTTCTAATTCATTCATTATTATGTCAGTATTGATCATGTTAGACGAAAATAATGAACGTTATATCTTACAAAATTCAGTTGAAAAACGGAATCATCAAATTATTTATTTTCAGAATCTTTTTTTTAAATAACTGATTTCTTGAAAAATAACGAAGAAGATATTTCTTTGTGTATTTTAGTCTTTTGTTAATATTTGGATTCTAGGATGATACTCTAATTGGTTGTATGCACTACGTATCTTATTCACTCTAATCCCTCTTTCGGTTCTCTTTCATCTTCGATGTATACACTATCGCTTACCGACACCTTCTATGATATCTTACTCTGCCAACTGAGAGGGAGAGGGAGAGAGGGAGAGGGAGGGGAGAGGAAGAGGAAGAGGGAAAGGGAGAGGGAGAGAGGAGTAGACAAAGAATAGGACCTGTAGAGATAGTTCAATACGGTCATCCAAGGCTAATCCAAGGATTGATAGATCAAAGATATTTCATTAATCGATATATTCTGATTCGATAGCTCATTCCTAGTTACCATTCCTCCATTATCAGTAGTTTGTTTTAAGATGGAGACCTTCGAGTTTTTTGTAATAGGACTTTTCGGGCAGAATGATAGCACACGGACCGAAAGAAATATTTGATATTGATTCAGGATATGTTTGAAGCTTGTTTTGAGTATTGAAAGTAGAACTTTTAAGGTATGTAGGGAGTGCCTATCCGATTTACATGATTGGCTCTCTCAATTTCCAATTATCCCTCACACCAATTACCATAATGTATAAACAATAATCCACGTGTTAAAGGGATCGAAACCTTTGTCAATGGTCTCTTCAACGCTCTACGCTCTCTCGTTGTTAGAGAACAGAGAAATAGTGTGTGCAATGAAGAGACCGTTGAGAGAGGTAACGCTCCCTTTAATCGTTGCTAGAGTCCGTCATGCAAACTCAAGGGTCCACTTCTTTAAGAAGTTTATCAGAACTTTGATTGATCTGAAATTATCTGCGTAGATATTCGAGCTTGACCATGTTGCGTAGTTATTACAGTATTCATAAACAATATCTATGATATTTGATCTTTGATCAATTTGAACAAACGATATTGGTATTGGTTCAATACAAGAGGGGAAAGGTATTGTTCTGACATTCTTCTTCTTCTCCTTTTTCTTCTTCGTCTTCGTCATTCTCACTGATTCATCCATCCAGAGGCAGAAGAAGAGAAAAGATACAATGGAGACTTAAGAGGAAAGGTAGAAAAGGGAGAGGGAGAAGGAGAAGGAGAAGGAGAGGGAGGGGAAAGGTAGAGAAAGGTAGAGAAAGAGAGGTGGAAAGGGAGGAGCGGAAAAAATGATTGGAAAAGGTTAATCAATAAGGAGATGAAGTATATTATTGATTGATTGATAGATCAATACATATGAATGATATGAGAGTATATATTCATGATAAGTATCAATATCATCGTTTGTATAGTGAAGTATAAGATAGAAGTGAAGATTCTTCCTATATATGAGAGTGGGAGGAGCATACCGTAATCTCTCCCTCTTCCTTTGTCTCCTTCTTCCTGTCTCCCTCTCCTTCCTCCTTTCTCCCTCTGCCTCTCCCTCTTCCTCTCTCCCTCTGCCTCTTTCTGTTCCTCTTCATCAGAAGAATCATTCATTTCGTTCATAGTTGGATCATCATCATAGATATCTCATCGTAGTTACTCATTCTTCTTCTCCTCCCCCTTTTCTTCTTCAATTCAATGTATACTTCATCATCATCTCCTTCATCTCTTACTCGTCCTTCATCATTCTCATTCGATACATCATCAACTCAATCAGTCATAGTATCAACTCCTTCATCTATTCCTCCTCTTCCATCACAACCTGAACTACCTGAGAGAACTCCTGATACTCCTTCACATTATCAATATTATGGAACTGATCAATATGGACTCAATACAGGATATGGATATGGATGGCCTCTATTTCTATCTCTTGATATGGTATACAATTTATATTCATTAATGCACTGCTTATATGAAATAATCAATATGCTTTATCATTAACATTCAATAATATGAATTATCATCTCCACTTCACCCAAGCTTCTTCCTCTTAACACAACTTTTAACTTTTGTTTTTACTAAAGATATGGTTAGAAGTTAGGTAATATTAATGGAGATATTTTGTCATCTTTATGGATATTCTTGCAATATGTTATTTCTTTGTGGATCGTTAGTAACTAACCAAATAATTAAAGGGAGACTGCCATTCAAAAAAATTCTCTTTAAGATCATTATTTATACTAACTAATTAATAAGCTTTAACTAATTGTGCGAAAACTACCTAGATTTAAAAAAAAGCTAGATCATTCTTCGATATTTCTATGAGATGATCAATCTACTAAGTGAATACTCTCCAACAGTAATTCTTCTATCCTTGAATCTTCTCATTTTTCATCCTAATAATCTTCATTTTCCCATACAAATCACATCTATGATCATTCTGGAATCTTCTCTTTTATTCTACTCTCACAGACTACTTGTTAAGTGTGAAATTATTCCCTCCTTTTTTCTGTACCATTCTCCCTCTCCTTCTTGATCTCCCTCTCTCTCCCTCTCCCTCTCCTTCTGGATCTCTCCCTCCCTCTCCCTCTTCTTCTCCCTCTCCTTCTTCGTCTGTATCCCCTTCCTCTACTTTTTTCTACTCCTCATTCTATTCAACTCGTCGTCTTCTTCTTTTTATCTCTTCAAAGTTTTCTTTGTCTTTCATTTAAACGTTGAAATGGAAGAAGAAGAGTAGTATGAGTAGTACAGAGGGACTTCACAGATTGGAGCGAATTATTAAAATATTATTCAAATGAAGGACAGACAGCTTAAATATATTTATTTACAAGTCTCATCATAAGCATATTTTTAAAGAATTACTGAAAAGAACACTAATGTGGTGTTAGAATCTTGGAAAAGTAGATGGAAAAGTGAAAAGAAGTGTTAATTTTGTGATTAGAAAAGAAGTTGGAAACTCGCGTAAAGTGATTTTTGTTGATAAAGTTTGTCAATTACGAAGCTTTCCTACTTTTCCAACTACTTTTACAGTAACAAAATTAACACTAACTTTTACTTTTCCATCTACTTTTCCAAGATTTTAACACCATATTAGTTTCTTATTAACTAAGCTACAAACTATTTGCATGTTACATTGCACCCGCACGACTTCGTGTGCCTTGAATAACGGGATTTACTTTTACATTTACACTGCACCTAATATGGGGATAAACGTTGTAGATATAATATGTAAAGTATAGAGAGTAGGGGATAGATCCAATCCATTAGAATACATTTAATACCCGCATTATGGTTCATACAATGGATATGATTGATAAGGGTCCAAATAGGTCTGAATCATCTTTTATTGATAATATCTACAGGATATGATTAATCCCTTCCACCTCTACCTCTACCTCTGCCCTTCTCCCTCTCCCTCTCCCTCTCCCTCTCCCTCTACCTCTAGGATATGAAGTAGTGATCTGCTATCAAACGTCGTTGTTTCTCTCAATATCTTTATGAATGTTTGCATTGGTTGAGAAGAAGAAGAAGATACAGTAATCTATGAGAGAAAAGAGAGAGAAGAGAAAGAAGAGAGATGAGATGAAGTGAATGATGAGAAATGAAATAGAAAAGGAATAGATATTTCATCCATTACAGAATATATAAATAAATAATATTATTATTAAAAGAAAATATAAATGCATAACTTTATCAACATGTGGTTTATTCTCAAGTGTTTATTCCAAATACATATTAGAATAACTTGAAACCAATTAGTATAATGATCATATCAACTTCAACTCCATAATTCATCATTATATTCATTCCTTTTCTCCTTTTCTCTTTCAACTTTCAATGACTCATCAATTGTATAGAGACTATATCAAAGTGAGAGAGAATAGAGTTGAGTAGAGTACCTTTTCCTCCCTCTCCCTCTCCTTCTCTCTCCCTCTCCCTCTTTACCTGTCCCTCTCCCTCTCCCTCTTCACCTCATCTTCTATACTTACACAATGAGTCGTCGTCTTCTTCCTTCCTCTTGGACTATAAATCGTCCATCAATTAGTCAATACAATCAACTACCATCTACTTCTTCATCTCATTCTACTCATCAATCTCAACCTTCTTCTTCCTCCTCCTCATCGTATCCTCTATATCATCAATCAAATCCAATACTCAATAATGATTTTCAATTTCGTTCTCCTCCTCCATTTCATCAAGTTGTTTCTAATACAACTACTACGGTAGTCTATATTACTGTATATTATTGATTATTAGATCATTGATAACTAATCAATCCATTGCTTCTACAATATACAACATTGTTGATGAACTGACTCCTTTAGTGTCAATTGGACGAATAGTTTGGGGAATAGGGAAATGGAGAGAAGATCTATCTATTCATCGAACTTCAATTCATTCCAAATGATCTTTGATCTTTTTCAGCGACCTCAACAAACCGAGACTAATAACTGCGTTGGAACACCGATTCCTTTCTTCCAAACCGATTTCCCTCTTCAGGTATAGTTTATGGATCATTTCATATAGTCTTACTAACAATTACCGTAACTCTATCTGAGACGATATTGATTTCAGTTGAATCCATTATCTCAATCTCATTTTCCATCGACTGTCTATCAAGGAGCCCCATCATCGTCTATCCCCTCTATGGGAATAAGTGCACGAAGATCAGGTGGACGAAGACCTAAGGAAATGGATAATATGGTTACTTTATTTTATATTTATTATATTTTTCGCAAATTTTCCTTCTTGATGTTTCCCCCGCATGAAATGAATTATTAGTGTTCTCCCGCAGGACTTCGTGCGCCTTGAATAACGCGTCCTTTACTTTTTACATTTATGAAAAATTAATAAAAAATAAAAAAAATTGAAAAAAAAAGTTTGTTATTGAATTTCTATACGATCATGAAATAGGAATACTAACTGATAGAACCGATCGTATTCCCATTGAAAGACTTGTTCAATTTAAGACAAAATTAATACATTGATTAGTAACTAAAGTATATGGTGATGAAGTAGATAAACATATAAGTGAGAGGAGAGGGGGTGTGGAGTGATTGAATAGTATGGAATCTAATGAACTTTTCCATTGGAAGTGACCGGATTATTGAGTATTACTCATTATGGTCAAATATGAATGACGAATGAAGAAGATACGAAGCTATTTGATATACTGATAACTGTATCTGGATGAGAGGAGTGGGAGGGGAGAATGGAGAAGGAGGGGAGAGGAAAAGGAGAGGGAGAGGAAAAGGAGAGGGAGAGGGGGAACAGACTGAGGGGAGTCGGTGAGTCAGTATGGAATGGATAGAATTGATCGTGTAGATGACTCATATTGTTTGTATAGATAGATATGATGAGATCTAATCAATCAATAATCATTACAGTATGATGATATGGATGCTGATGAAGTTGATAAGAAAGTTAAGAGAAGACAAAGAAATAAGGAGGCTGCTGCAAGATGCAGGTATTCATTCATTATATTGATTGATTGAAGTTTGATTACTGTATTGAATGATATGAAATGAATGAATGAATGAAGATTACTGTAGAAGTACTTAATGTGTACAGATAGGCTCCGTTCTCGGTCCCATCCTCTTTATACTATACATTGCTGATATCTCATATTGCCTATCCTCGTTCCCAAATGTTAAGATTCAAGCATACGCTGATGACATTAAACTGTATGTATCCTTTGATAAGTCTTCCCATCCCTCTGTTTCCTCTGAATTCCAAAATGCCATTAATTCTTTCCATAAGTGGACTGTTATCAATCAACTATCTCTTTCTGCTCCCAAATGTCATTTAATTCGTATCGGTTCTCGCTCGCTGATCTCTGCCTACTCAATCAATAATTCTCCTCTTGAGTTCTTGTCCCAAGTGCGCGACTTAGGTGTTCAAATATTGTCCACCCTTCGTCCCAGTGCTTCCATTGATGATAGAATAACTAAGTCTCAAATTGCTCTTCATCTTCTCCTCAAAGCTGTCTCTGTAAACTCTCCTGAAATATTAGTCAAATGCTATATTATCTATGTCCTTCCTCATCTCTCAATTGCATCATCTTTCTGGTATCCTATCACGTCTAAAGACAGTCTTCGTCTTGAAAAGGTTCAACGCCTTTTTACTCGTATTGTCTTCTACCGTTGCTTCCACGTCTCTCCTGAATCTCTTCCTTCTTATCCTGATAGATTGAAAGCACTCTCAATGAAGCCTCTAAGTGAGCAAAGGGTGGTAAGTGATCTTCTCCTCGCGAGAAAGATACTTTATGGAGAGTCGATCATTCCGATCGAAACATTCTTTAGATTTCAGCCGACCCGACCCCGTAGCTTCTCTTATGGCCTCTCATTAGAGTTCACTAGAAATAGTATTAGATATAACTCTTTCCCCCTGAGAGTTATTAGATGGCTGAATAGATTACCACCTAGTATATTATCAGCCGAGTCACATTCGCAGTTCAAATCGTTATTAATGAATAGTGAATACCCTACTCTTTTTGCATCCTAGTTATTTCATCTTTTCTCTTTTTGACCCAATAGCTCCTACCATTCCCCAATTGCATCTCTCATTGTAAGACCATCTTAGAGATTCAATCGTGTCACTCAATAAGATCGGCCTCCTCCACCGATTATCCTATGCACTACTCACTATTGATGCTACTATCTCTAATCCTTACAAGTCCTGCTCGGTTCCAGCACTTCATCTATATATCGGACCAGTGACACGTGCGAGGGATGATCCCATCAATGAGAGATTCCCCCCTCTTTCTGCCCCATTCTATCATTCTTTCCCTCTTCTTTCCCATATAGTCAATCCCTATCCAACTTTACCCTATTTCACTATAAATTTATGTCGAGAGTGTTATGTGATCTATTATCTTTGATTTACAAACCTGTATTGTTTCATGCTGAGCATGTCGATAAATATATATATAGAGTCTATCTCTCATTCACTTCAATTGTATGTCTTTCTCCTCTCTCTCCCTCTCCTTTTCTCCCTCTCCCTCTCCCTTTTCCTCTCTCGATTGACTACAAGATACTACCGTAATGTATCCAATCAATGTGATATCATTCACTTATTTACTCATTCATTCTCATTCAGAGCTCGTCGTCTTCAATTGATGAGTGAATTACAAGAAAAAGTAGATCAATTCAAAAGAGAAGCAAAGAATAAACGAGAAGAGATCAGTCAATTATCTGAAAAGGTTAAATAATAACGTTAAATAATCATATTTAATATATTTATCATAGAATGGGGCAGAAAGAGGGGGTATCTCTCATTGATGGATGCTCCCATCAATGAGAGATACCCCCCCTCTTTCTGCCCCATTCTATCATTCTTTCCTTCTTCTTTCCCATATAGTCAATCCCTGCCCAAATATACCCTCTTTCAATATAAATATATGTCGAGAGTGTTATGTGATCTATTCTCTTTGATTTACAAACCTGTATTGTTTCATGCTGAGCATGTCGATAAATATATATAATATCATTTTAAGGTTCTTCGCCTTCAACAATTCCTACGTAGTCATGAGTGTAAAATGTCTGAAGATGAAAGACAAAAGATCATCAACAATTGTGGAGTGGCTAATAATGTTCCTATCAATATGAATACTTCTCGTGGAGGTAACCACTCAATCAATAAATGAATCAATCAATAACTCAATAATCATAGGTTACACAACATCAGGAGCTTCATCATCATCAAGAACAGTTCTTCCTCCTCCATCAATTCCTCCTGTTTCTCATCATATTCAACAACCACAACAACCTAATCAAATAGAGAATACATATCCCGGACAATTGAGACATAATGCACCTAGAGGTACTCTATTCCTTTAACCTTCTCTATCCTCCATTAACCGTTGTCATTTTTCCTCTCGTTCTTTTGTCTGACTCCGCCCACAATTCCTGTCTACAAGAATAATATGATCTTTCTCAATTTACGTCACCTTACGTGTACTTTCCAGACAGTTCCTTATGATATGTACACAAATATGTTTCAGATTCGGCAGATTATTTTCCACAATATGATAGTCATCGAGGAACGAAAAGAAGTCATGGAGATGAATCGAATCAATTCATTCAAGGAGGAGGACAACCACAGCAAAAGGTTCGATTTATATAAGATTTTCTGAAAATTAACATTTTTTTTTATTTTCAAATGATTTAATTGGATTTTTACAGCTTCCGAAAATAGAAATGCCAGATCAAGAATTGATGAGAGAAAAGACATTGACTCAGATCAATTCAAGAGAGGAACTTGAGGTACATTTATCTATTTTATTATGTTTTATTTTAGTTGAGAATGACGTTATGTGTATTTTTAGTTTATCATAATCCATAAAATAATTACCTTTGTGTTAATTATTGTAAGGTTTGAGACGTTGTAGTGATTGCTCACAATCGTTAGAGTGTACAAAGGCAGAGAAAGATGAAGCTCTTCCTTAGATTTTTTGTGAATGATAATTATAATCGAAAATAAAGGGTTCTTTGGTACATCTGGCAGAATAGAGATACCCTATCGGGCGAATGGATCACGGGGAGCAAAATGAGTCACTGTATACCTATTCGTATTCCTTTATTCAGTGTATCAAACTCACAATATGAATCTCTATTTTCAGAGACCAGGTGAATTTAAATTGGATAGTATTGGATCAATATCCTCTGGTTGTGGTCCCGTTCCTCTAACTACTCCATCTAGAGATATCCCATTCAATAATGGAGCTCCTACTTTCTCTTCTTTCGGAATGCCTTCATTTGGTTAGTTCATTCAATCAATACAATCAATCAATAATATTTGATTAAGGTGGAGGTGTTGGCGCACCATCAAATATATTGAATCAAACAACAGGATTAACTCCTATTGCTAGTAGTGGAATGTCTGCTTTCTCACTTGGAGCGAATACTCCATTAGGAACTAATGATCTTAAGAATCTATAAGATATAATGAAAGATCAAAAGATCAAAGATCAATGATCAATGATAATTCTCTTTTAATGTTCATTTAAACACTCATCCAATGCATTTCATTACAAAGATTATTCTTTCCCCCATATTGCCTTATTTTCCATATTCGTATCATATACTTCTACAGTAATCAGACCTTCCTTCTACAGTAATCATCCTTTACTTCTACCGTAATCATCCCTTCATATATCTACAGTAATCATACCCAGTCCTCGTCTCTCAACCTATTCATATCTATATACGAAGTCTTCTTGTCTATTCTTCATTTGCTTTATTCATTCCTTTCTTCTTTCTCTCATTCATCTTTATCTACTTCTAATAGTTCCTTGTGATGCCCTCCCCGGTTGTGACTCTTTCTCTCTCTATTACCGTATCCATTCATTAGTTGTTCGATCAAAATCAAAGATCAAAGATCAACCAGACGTAGACCTCCTTATACCTCTCACATGTACTTTATCGATCAAAGAAGGATCAATAAAGATCATTTCTTCATTCATCAACTGTGTATTCATGATCCTTCTCTGGGCTTCAATTCATTAAATAAATATATCATTTCCTCTAACTACTCTTCCCATATCATATTCTATATTCTCTTCTCATTCAATTGATTTCACTCATTTCCTTCCTTTTTGTTCTTTTCATTCCTTCTAATACAATTATCACCTCTATTCATTCTATTTAATTAGTCACAATGTGCCTCTTCCTTCCATACTCTTTATTCTTTTAAGAAAGTCCGCAACTTCTATTTTTTTAAATTCAATCTTTTAAACTAGATTATATAAAAATACAAGCATCATTTTAAACCAACTTCGATTGTGAAAGAAATAGTTGCGGACTCTCTTATCACTCATTTATCCATCCATTCGTTCATTCATTCGTTCATTCATTTGTTCATTCATTTGTTCATTTCATGTATCTGTATCAATTCGTAATAAAGTATTCATCTCCTCTATAGTTCCATAATGAACACTTAAGTTTTTCATAAAAAGACAAGATGAAGATACACTTTATATCCCCATCTTCTTCCTTTTCTCTTTCTTCTCTTCATTCATTATATAATCATCGTTTTTGTTTTCATTGATTCAATTGATGAACAAGGCAGGTTTTCATTCTTCCAATGAGTCTTAGTAAAAAAACAAGATCATGAGATGAAAGGATAGTCATTACACTATCGCTCATGAAGATAATCCTTTGAAGAGTGAAGAAATGAATGTAGTCTTCATAATAGAACTTGTTGACGTTTTAATGAATACAAGATGATTTTAATTATTTTATTGTCTCTTTAAATGGTGATCTTCATTAGAAGATTGCACAATACAACATCAATACAACGGAAGGAGATATGACCTAAGATCAAAGATCAATTTATGACTGGAAATGCTGTCTCAAAGGATTGAAGTACTACACATCCTGAGAAACGAGCGACACAACGTATTAATTAGGGGAATCGAGTAATAATAATAATAATTTAAGTTATTAGGGTCGGACTTAGTCCTAAAGAGCGACACTAAGTCATGGGATAGAATTAAGATCGTATAAGGTCGATTGATTATGGAATGAATAATTAGAGTTGTCTGTAAGTATAGCATGAAACATCTCCCTTTGATTCTTGACAGAAGAGTTCAGTGTTAGTCACATAGGAGAAGTCTCCATTGGCACAGATTACATCGAATCTAATGAATGATAATTGATTAGAGATCAAAGATCAAAGATCAAAGATCGGAAATAATTACCTTCCTCCGAACTGAGCCTCAGCAGCTAATTGAACAAGTCTCTTGGATGAATTGAGGTTATCATCGATATTCTGAATGGAATGGAATGGAATAGAATGAATGGAATGGAATAGAAAGTACCTCAAGCATAAGAGCTCTAAGATCTTCAGAATTACATAGAGGATCTTCAGTTAGTTTCAATTCCGATACATCAACAATTCTTTCTTCTTCTTTCTTATCATTTGATTCTTCACTTTCATCTACAGCAGCTACTTTGGCTCCAGCAGCGGCTCCCTGAAACTTTAGATATTTTATTATTAACTGTATTATTCATAACGTCATATCTATACATAGCCTTTCACAATGGTTCTTGAATGAAGATGAATGAATAGTCTAAGTGGTTGCTCAATCTCGATCCTCTTATAGGATCAAGTCTATCTATTCAATCATACCTGAGGGGCATCTTGATTGAATTCAACATCAGGAGGAGATGATGGAATTTCTTCATTTGCTACTCCTACTTCTTGAGTCTCGATTACTGGCTCTTGGACGGGAGCCTAGATATAGATAATATCATGATAATGTGAATGAATCTATATGTGTAATTGATCAATGAAGTATGAATGATGATGAAGATGGACGAAGATACTTACAGGACTGGCTTCAACAGCGATGGGTCCAGCTTGAGAGTATTGACCAGCAGAAGGAAGTTGTTGAACTGTCTGTTGAGCCTAAATATGAAATGATAGAAGTAGTGATAGGATAGATATGATACTTACAGGAGCATTGTATACAGGAACAAGTTGAGGTTGAACAATCTGAGGTTGAACAATCTGGGGAGGAGCTACTGCATATCCTTGAGGAATGGGAAGAGGAGCAGGAGGAACACAAGATAGTTGAGGACATGGAGCAGCTGAATTGAATAAAGCACATATAATGTTAGTGATAGGTGAGTGATAAGTAACACTTACGTGCTGATGGAGCACAAAGAGGTGCAGGGGGACATAGAGGACGTTGTTGACATCCACAACCAAAGAAGAAGGCAGATGAAAGAGTTGTGAAGGATAGAAGAACAATCGATCGAGTCAACATCTACAGTAACCAACCACTACATTAATCAACAAATACAGTAATCAACAAATACAGTAATTAACGAACACAGTAGGACAAGTACGATAGGACAAATTGATGATATGATGGGATGAATAGACTGATGGTGAAAGTGATGAAAGTGTGTGCTTATGAACCATATTAGATGACTCCGCCTACTGAGATGAAGGAAAACGATTCGATCCATGCCATAGAAATACGATGAGATAGATTAGATATAGAAAAAAGAGAAAGGTGAAAAATGAGAGGTAGAGAAAGGGAGAGGTAGAGTTAGAGAGATAGAAAGGGAAAGGGAGAAAGTGACCTCAAGGGGGCATGAGGTTGTGGATAAGAAACATGTTCTAGGAATAGCAATATCCATCATAAGCTTTGATCTTTGTAAGTGAATGATGAGAATTAATGAAAACATTCAATATGATTAATGATTCATCTAATTCAATTCATATCAACTCCTATTAATTATTGTACACAGAGAACATATTCACTAGCAGCGTCTTATTACGGAATTCTCACCTGATAGGTGAGCGAATTCTCTTATGGGTGTCGAATTGCTTTACCTATAATTGAAGACTTCTGTAAAGATATTTTGCTATTTTGCTATTCCCTTATAGATAAGGGATTTTTTGTGAGCATACTCTTGTCTGGTTACTGTGTTACCGTATTACTTTTTCATATACAATAGAGTATTTACATATACATTATTGGTTACATAACAAAAAGTGCATTAGAAAATCATATTTTATAGATTGAGAAATGCTCTTTGAAAAGTATTATATGCATAATTTAATAAATATTTCTGCATTGTTATTGAAACATTATTGGTCTGTTGATCACTTTCACTCTTATGAGTCTTCTTCTTTGAAGGAAAAGTTGAAAGTGAAAACAGGAAAACTGAATTAGATCTGAGAGAATGAAACAAATATGTTCCTCTTCCTTATCTGGACATTCATTTCTCATCACGTCCACATTTGTATCATTCATTTGTCTCCAAAACATTTCAGAACTAACAAGGGAAGTCTTTTATAAAATATTATATATTATGTCTCAGTGAGACTTTTCAATAAGAATATTTTTCCTCGATAGGTATAGGTTAAATATGATGGGAGCCAAAAAAATTAGCTGCTGCCATGCACTTTCAGATTTTTATAATTTATATTAATTTTGTGAAAATGCAATTTCAAGTGCGGATGCATTATTTTTGACGCCGCTAAGTTTTCACGGCTTTTTCAGGGTGGCTAATTTTTTGGCTCCTATCATATTTTTCCTATACCTATCCAGGAAATATACTCTTATTCAAAAGTCTCACTGAGACTAAAAAGACTTCCCTTGTAAGTATTCATTCCTTTTTAATTCCAGACTGTTTCATACTCCATAGTATCATTGCTTGTATTCAAGCTTCATTCATTAGACAGTTAAATAAACCTTCTATTCACCATTTTGATATGTCCTTTAGAAAAGGTCTAGAGGTTAAAGTAGAAGAAGGAAGAAGATTTGTCATTGACCATGAAAAGAATTGAATAAGTTCATAGGGGATGAAGATAAGAGAACAAAGAAAATGAAAACGAATGTGAAGGAATAGTGAAAATAGTCTTCTTATATCTAATCTCTATTAGGCAATACTATTCTAATTACTTCTATTTAGTCAAAATACAAAAATAGTCAATGAAATCATTTTCATTGGAATATTTTATCATCAGAAATGATTTAGAGACTAAATATATTCCTCATCCTAATTATTATACAACTAAAGTTGAAATGGGGTATCAAATATATAGTAGGCGTGATATTCATTACCATATTCTCCTGTATTCATCATAAATAGTTATTGATCTCTTTTCTGGGTTGGTTTAATTTTCTTCCCTTTATTTAAAGTTTAAAAAAAAAGATATTGATGAAATGATTCTAAGTATGTGTTGTTGAATTGAACTTAGTAAAGCGAGGAATATTCAAATTTCAAAATTCTAAAAAATTCGTATTATTCGGGTTTGTTTTATATTTTTAGGTGGTTTTTTCTATAAATCGTCTTCTTATGCATCCCTTTGATTCATTTTTTTCTATTTAAACCATTATCCTGGAATAGACTATTTATTGGTTATGGTCGTGGGTGAGATAGGAAAGAAGAGATTGAGAGAGAAGAAGAATCTATGGGAGATGAAACTAAATTAGATCTAAAGAAAGAAAAGAGAATAGAATCCATCGTGTCTTTTCTTTCTAAACAAAGACCACAATTTGGTAGAATTTTATGACTCAAAAAATAGTTGAACTTTATAGAATTATGTGTGTTAATTTTCCGGAAATAGCACTCGGGAAAAGCAAAAGGGTGTTAATTTTGTCCTCTTGTAAATAACATAGTAAAAATCAAATATCTCAGTTCCCTAGCTATATCTTTCCCATTCCATTTCTTTTTTTCTTCATTAGAGTTCATCGTTGATAAAATATGGAAGTAAATGTGTAATAGAATATATCTCTCATATTGTATTCTAACTTCCTTCCTTTCTTTAACAGATTCCTCTTATTCTCTGTCATAGACATATCTACTCCTATATTTAGATCAAACTAGAGTAGATTATGAACAAAGAAAATAGTTCAATTACTATAATATAATAATATTTCGACTTCTTCCATCCGTTCATATATTCATCTACTCTATATAGCATGTTCGCACACTAATATTCACTTTAATAGAAGGAATAAAAATAATTTGGTTTCTTGGAAGATCGAAAAAATAATAGTGAAAGAATGCAATGAATATTTAATATTATTTACATATATCCTGTATAGTGCATCGTATTGTATCCGGTTGATGACAAAGATTCTTTACAAAATTAAGTAAAACATATTTTTAAAAAAAACCACAAAACGTACAAACACAGGGTTAACTTCGAATTATGCCCTTTCTGCAGTGATAATCTTTGGCGATTTGTCTTGCAACTCATAGATTCCATCACAACAGAAAGATCCGGACTGAGACTTGATGAAATTTGTCAATACCTTCTCTACACAGGCTCGGTCATCGAAGTGATAGGGAGTCGAAATCAGATGGTAGTCAGAGGCAACAAAGTCGAGAGACTACGTTGGTGGTTTAGTACATTAACTTGTCAGTTCAGCATTGCGGTGTGTGGTCTTGCGCTATCTTGCTGAAATGAGATTTCAATTTCTCACGGGTGGATGGGCCTTCTCAGCTGTGTAACATATACTTGTGCTTACTAGTAATCCGCATTCGTGCAAATGCACGTCCTGTACGAGCTCGAGCATGGACGAAATTAATATGATAAAATGTCGTGCTGCACTAGTTTAACTCTTTTTTCGTACAAAGCCGTGCATTTGGACATCAGTATCAAGCTTAGTGTAGAGTTGTGTTTGTTGCTTTAAATGAAAAAGAATTAGACGAATGCACGAGTTGGCTCGAATTTAAAATAAATTATCATATTTCAAATCGTGCGCACGACTTTTCATTAATTTTCATTTTGAAATTCATTGTGTACGATTGCACATTTGCGGATCTCAAGTGCTTACGTTCATCAATGTCGTAGAGGACCCACTCTTCATCTCCAGTGATGACTTGAGCCAATCGGCGTCGCAGGGTTAGAAGCATCTTCAAAATTTCAAAATTTCAAAAAATCGAATTTTGAAAAAAAAAAACATATTCAGACTCAACACAAATTGAGATTACTATGGCGTATAGTAGCCAGCCAAACAAATATGCGATCGCTTCTATTAACATAATTGTAAAGACTTTATCCATTGAGAAAAAACGCATCGAGTTATGCGGCGCTACTGTGCATGACGTATTTTGGAAAGGTTAACGTGCACCGCTGTTATACTTTTAAAGATAATGAACACTCAAATATATATAATTACCCTCTATAATACACATCAAATGAATACTATTTACTTTTATACGATGAGAAGTAATATGATGGCATTTAAGTAAAGTGATTTCTTTAAGTACATTCCCTTGACTCCGGCCATTTCCTTCCTTATTCAAATAACATCAAAAGACAAATATAAGTAAAAGTAAGTAGATTTGTTTGTATGGTATTCCATCACTTCTCTAAATCTCAAGTAACAATTGTATCTCCTCTCTCTACCTCTTTTGGTATATCCATTTGTATTCCGTTCTATTCTATCTACTACTTCTATTCCTCCTCCTAAATCTCTATCTTCCTCATCCCCTCCCCCCCCCCTCCACTTCTCCTCCCCCTCCCTCTCCCTCACCACTTCTCCTCTACACTTCTCCTCCCCTCCCCTCCCCCTCCACTTCTCCTCCCCCTCCCTCTCCCTCACCACTTCTCCTCTACACTTCTCCTCCCCTCCCCTCCCCCTCCACTTCTCCTCCCCCTCCCTCTCCCTCACCACTTCTCCTCTACACTTCTCCTCCCCCTCCCCATCCATCCTCTACCTCTCACCTTCTTCTTCCTCTTCCATTACTTCAACCATTTCTTCTCTTCTTCTCTTTTGTTCGAACAACTTTCCAGTACAACTCTATCTATTCTTCACGGCAAAAGGCGTCATTCTCTTTTTTTTGTTTCCCCATCTTCCTGTCTCTTTCCCACCCCTTTCTTCATCCTTGTCCCTCTCCTCCCTCTCCCTCTCCCTCTCCCTCTCCCTCTCCCTCTCCCTCTCCCTCTCCCTCTCCCTCTCCCTCTCCCTCTCCCTCTCCCTCTCCCTCTCCCTCTCCCTCTCCCTCTCCCTCTCCCTCTCCCTCTCCCTCTCCCTCTCCCTCTCCCTCTCCCTCTCCCTCTCCCTCTCCCTCTCCCTCTCCCTCTCCCTCTCCCTCTCCCTCTCCCTCTCCCTCTCCCTCTCCCTCTCCCCTTATTCTCCAATTTGGGCCCATCGTTAGAGTCCGTAGAAAGTGAGATAGAAGAAGACTCATTAAAGAACACAATGACTAGATGACTTCATTTCTAATCAATATATGTATCTATTTGATATAAGTCTCATTACTCTTTTTTCTCTTTCTTTCATCTTCAATATCAACAAACATTGGTTCTCTCATACAATCTATATTTATTCATTGTTTCATTTCTCTTCCTCTTTATCCCTCCGCCCACTCCTCTCATTAATATTCATTATATTTGTACATAGCAAGAGATTTCATATCTAGATACAGATTTCTTATTTTAATATTATTCGTCTTCAATAGTATCGATCAGGGCTGGGATTTTTTTTTTTGTTTTTTTGGGTTTTTGAGAATTTTTTGTTTGGTATTTTTTTTGTTTGGTTTTTCTGCAAAAACCAAAAAATAACAAAAAAAATCGGATAAAGAAAATTTACACAAATTTGCTTGAAAAGTTAGTTTATGATCAGTTTTGTTGTTCATTTTTCACCGTAAGACAACATTGGTGAGTGTAATATTACGGAATAGTGTTAAAGAAGGGGATTTTTTTCTTGAGTGAATATACTTGTCAGGCAGGGCTATAGATGACATCTACCTGAATACAAAATCAATATTGTCTCAAATTATCGATACCCCGGAATACCGTAATCCGACATGAAAGTTCGTTGTTGCGCCAAGGAAATGCCAGGGACAATGCGGCCTTTCGAATTTGAAAGCTGAATATAGGGAAAATCGCAAACGGAAATCCAAACGCTCGTGGTGCGGTTACAAGCGCTGATTACTAACCAGTGCTACACGGGCTACGCCTTTGGCCTTTCGAATCTATTAGAGAATACAGAATGCCACATAATTGATCCCACGTTCTTCATGATAATAGCGCACCCCATACATTTGCATACCCTCACAAGGTGAGGATCGACCCACTCTATACGGCTCTTTTTAGCATCTACCCACTATACAAGGGTCCTTTTTTAAGCTAAAAATTATAATTCAACCGAAAAATAACGAAATCAACCCACTATATAAAAATAAAACGGTGAGGGTGCCTAAAATGTATGGCGCACCCTCAATTTCCTGATTCCCCTACTTTAACTAATCAATAAAATGCTGCCGATAACAAATCGACAACGTATTTATCTTCTATGTTTGTTTTAGTTGTTGATTTTAAGAATTTTGACTCGGAATAAAGAATAGTTACTATTTAAAGTAAGAGTAACACGAGATAATGTTAAAATTTTCTCGGAACAGTGGGAAAAATTAATTATTTTATTTATTTTTTGGTTTTTTTTTTTTTTTTTTGTCATAATATGAAGCTTTGTATCCATCCAACATCTTCTTCTAAGTTTTTAGCCTTTCTAAG
Source organism: Parapristionchus giblindavisi (assembly GCA_943737045.1). Lineage (NCBI taxonomy): Eukaryota > Metazoa > Nematoda > Chromadorea > Rhabditida > Diplogasteridae > Parapristionchus > Parapristionchus giblindavisi. The sequence continues at coordinate 204,286 of CALSFV010000096.1, read as the reverse complement.
TAACAGAATAGTTTCTCAGTGGAACTCTTTAGATAATTCAATTGTGACCGTGCAAAACCCTGTGTACTTTAGTTCTTATGTTCGTAATTTAATACTGTGACCTAGCTGTTACAGTTCTTTTCGCTTCTTCTTATTTTATCACTTGTACTATCGATTATTTTATTTTAACTCTGTCATCAAATTGAAAGATGCGATAAATATTTATTATTATTATAAAAAAAAATCGACAACGTATTTATCTTCTATGTTTGTTTTAGTTGTTGATTTTAAGAATTTTGACTCGGAATAAAGAATAGTTACTATTTAAAGTAAGAGTAACACGAGATAATGTTAAAATTTTCTCGGAACAGTGGGAAAAATTAATTATTTTATTTATTTTTTGGTTTTTTTTTGGTTTTTTTTTGTTCGGTGAGAAATTTTTTTTGTTGAACCCAAACAAAAAATTTTTTGGTCGAAATTATTTTTTGTCCCAGCCCTGGTATCGATGTTGATTTTTAATCTATCGTGAGATATAGACACATCATCATCAATTTCACATGATCTATTCATTCATTCTATTATCTATTCATTTAAATCATATTCATATATTAAAGTAACTTCACACGATTTCGAGTTACTCTTTCACTTTCTTCACTTACTTCTTCTTCTTCTTCCTTCTATTCAATTCATTTCCTTATTCTTTCTCCGTTTTCTTTTCAATCTGTTCATCACTACAAAAGTTTCATTTCATTAATTCTCTAAAAAAGTTCAATTACACTTTTAATCTACCGTTTCCTTTAAGCAAATGGAAGTTTCCCTCAAATGGTCTCAAGAATGAATAAGATGAATGTATCTATTCATCTCTCCTCCCTCTCTTCCTCTCTCTTCCCTCCCTCCCTCTCTCCCTCTGTCTTTCCTCTCCCTCTTTCCTCTCTCTCCTCCCTCGCCTTCCCTCCCTCCCTCTCTCCCTCTCTCCACCCCCCTCTCCATCCTCCTCTCCCACTCGTTTTCCATCTGCATCCAATTTGCACTAAAAACCCCTCATTCTTTTGTATGTTCTCTCATTTGGTATTAATGAATTTATTCGACAATAGTTGTATTATATGATCATTCATTCCAATCCTCATCTCTTTCCTTAATCTTTATCATTCAATATCTAGTCAGAACAGATACGATATCATATTATATTGATATGGGAGGAGTTTTCTCCCTCTCCTTTTCATCACCTCTTCCCTTCCCTCTTCCTTCTCCTCTTCCTCATCCTTCTCTTTATCCTTCATATCATTCTAATCACTTATATCGACTCATCTATTCATCTTCTTATTCATTTCAGATGTCCAAAGAAATAGAACGTCTCAATCTATCATATTATGATTATACATATACTCAAGTTCCTCCATCTCCTATGATAAAAGGAATGGAATTGTATTCAATATTTCCCTATTCATTCTTATTCCTTGTTGGTATTATAGGCAATGTTTCAGTACTTACATATGTATTCTATATAACTCGGTTAGTTATAATCAATCAATCAAATCAATCAATAATTCATTTGTAGATCATTGAAATGGTCAGTAATGGCCTTGGGCAATACATTGGTCTATGTATTAGTTCTTTCATGTGTTGATCTACTTGTAATTCTATCCATTCCATTCTTTCTTGCTCAACAAACTCTTAATTATTGGATGTTTGGATCTGTTATATGTAAATTGTATTTTGTAATGGAAATAGCCAGTAAGGTAAGAATATTTGTATTAAAAGTGATGAGTCTTCTCTGTAAGAAATGACTAGAATTGAAGTTGTCACTCAAATGACAAGACAACCAAATCATTCAATGACATCTTTATTCTTCTTCTTCTTTAGATTTGTTCAACTCTTATTCTTTGTGCTCTTGCATTCGATCGATATATGGCAATATGTCATCCTGAAATTAAAAGAGTAAGCAGTTTCAATTGAAAAGGATAAAACAGTAACATATCCCATAAAATGATGCAATGAACAATGGTTCCTTCCGCCTTTAGAGTTCATTTTGGGTTTAGTAAAAAGGGTCTAAAAAGAGTCGGAAATTGAGTATTGTGTTGTTTTGGATAGTGTCATCCCCTTTGTGTCTCATTTTGAACGCCTTCACTTGAGTTCTTTCATTATGAAGGCTACAGTTACTTCTCAATAGAACTTTTGTTCAAAATAGATGTTATGGGGTTATTGACTACTTACAAAGAATACATGTTCACAGGCAATTGTTGTATGAACAAATGAAGTGATAACTCTAAGATTAAGGAATTGTAGTAGGCAATCAAACTGATATTCAATTTAAATGAAGACCTTGTGATAAGCAGAAAAAATGTAGTTGATATTATCGAGTAACAAATTGAAAGTTTGAAAATATATCCAATGTAGCTCAGTATTAGTAGACAGCACTTGTAAGTACGTTACGCGGGGTTGATCCCCGTTTGCTATTCTATACATTTATCAAATTGAAAAAAAAATTGCACGGTGCATCAATGAACTCTCAGCTCGGATTACGGTATTCGGGGTCATCTATAATTTTAGAGAAAATTGTTTTAGTAAAAAACTCGGAGATCTCATTCTTTAAATCTGTTTTCCCTTGATATGTTTCAATCTTTCGGACTCATCTTTAACATTTTCCGTGAGAAAATATTGAAAGAATGTAATCGAATAACTTCCTCTATACTTTTCTTAGTAAAAGAAGCTTCTATCTGATTAACTAAAGAAGTGAATAAAACTTTAATGAACATACCTCTAATTTAGTCCAGTATTATTCGATTTATTTTCTATTTCTAACAAACTCTATTCGATTAGAAAATGAACAAAGATTAATGATCAAAGATCAAAGATACAAGGATCAAAGATCATTTCAGGTTCACTCAGTTCAACAAACAGCAGCAATTGCATTCTTTGCTTGTATATTCTCAATAGTTCTTATAATGCCATTGATTGTATTATCAGGAACTGCCATCGTATGTTTATATTATTTTATTGTTCAATTTCATCAAAAAGAAAAGAAACGAAATGAAAGAAGAGAGTGTACAACGATGAAATTTTTCTCTAATTTTCTTTTCTTTTCGTATATTTTGAACAGAACATAAAATGAACCATTTCAGCAACCAGAACCAAAACATTTATATGTAAGTATTGAAGAAAAGGTAATATCGATATATTTATTCGAATTAGAACTAATTATTCTTATAGCAAATTCATGAAGTTCGAGTAGTAAAGTGTTTTGATGGATTAAATACATCACAAAGACCATTTCTCATGATTGTATTAGCAATAGTAAGTATTGCTTCTTATGATTATCATTATTCACATCTTTTTCAGGTAGCTTTTCTTCTTCCAACATTTGGAATTGTATTCTGTTATGTAAAGATAACTCTTCGATTACGTGCACAAATGAAGTAATATATTAATCAATGAATCAATAATCAAAGTCATATTTCAGTTCTCATATTCAATCTCGTATTCCATATCGAAGAATAACATTATACACATGTTTAATAACATTATTCTTTCTTATTTGTGTTGTAAGCGATCAATTATACTGCTTCTCTTAATATTTAATATTTAGATTCCATTTTGGTGTACTCAAATAATTGGAACAATTCTTTCTTCATATAATATTAATTTAACAGAAGATCAGCATAAAATTTTGAAACAAATAATGGTAAAATAATCCCTTGAGAATAAATAGATGAGATGTTTCATTCTTCTTCTCTATCCATCTATGTCTCCCTCAACTACATCTCATTTGAAACAATTCTTTCCTTCTTCTTAATCATTTTGGTTATTTCTACAGTATACAGCCCATCTTCCTCCTTACATATCAGCTAGTTTCAATTGGCTTATTTATGCACTTCTCAATTCTCAATTCAAGAAAGGTTTTGTTCTTGTAACAGAAAGAATGCTTAGGAAGCAAACGAGGTATGTATTCATTATTATGTTGAATGATAATAACAAATGTCTTATCAGATCTATGTTACCCAACTCTCGAGAGGCTTGGGATGGAGGAATTACTGTAGATGTTGCCAGTAGGTAAGCAATCAACACAAAACATCACCATCAAGTCTACATTGAAATCGAAAAAGCGAAACAATTGTGACAAAATTTCGAAAACTTGTAAATACATTTTTTGTTTTGTTTAATATATCAGAACAAAATTTTTTTAATCGACAAGAAATATGTTTATAAAAAATTTAAAAAAATTATTATACGGTAGGATTTGGTAAACATATTCATTCTGCAATATTCTGCGGTATACCAAGTTTGCTACTCCGCGCTCCAATCAATTTTTTTCACTTTTATCCTTGTGCATTAGGGGAAACATATCCGCACTAAAACAATACATTTTCGAGAACGTAAAAATATTTAAAATTGAAACTTTTTTTAAAGAAATTTTGTCATAAATGTTTCACTTTTTTTCGCTTTGATGGTAGATTGTCATAGTTACTAAATAAATTTATTTCTTCAACAGAAATAATTTCAGATGTGATGATGTAGTCGCTTTATGTCCTAATTGTGAGCATCCACTTACAATAAGAATGAAACCATTACAATATTCTGTATCTAAGTGATTGTATATCACGGATCTCCTGTAAAAGTGTATGAAACCATTCGACAGGAAAAAAATGATTGCCTACTTTTTTATTGATAGTTGTTAGACAGGTCTAACTAAGTGCGAAAACAACATTCTTAAATTTTGCTTTTCGAAATTTGCATATCTATGTAATTTTTTACTGTCAACTTCAAATGAATGTAACTCTCTCCGTTTTTGAGCAACCGCGTACAATTTTTTTCAATCTGTTGCTAATGACCTTGTCTACGAATAATTTTATAAGGATATGGTCGGAAATGCTGTTTTTCATATGTTTTTGCATGAAAACTGTTTTTTCAGCATGAAAAATGAGATGTTTCTCGAAAATTTTCTCTAAAGGATAAGAGTTTTCTTGCAGATTCGTATTCTCCGTCTACGAATTGGGGTATCCTGATATATCTTTTAACCCAACTCTGTCCCCCCAATAGTTCTACTGTATATCGTCCTGGACTTTTCTCTCAAATCACATTTTTGGTTGCAAATCAACTCAAACTTATGCTGATGTACTTATTTGCATATTTAAACCCTGTATCTCGACCAACCTTACAAAATTGCTTTAATGGTTCGAATTCTCAACAACAATCATTTTCTAGATATGAATCGAAAACTGATTTTATTAACGATTTTTCGCCTTTCTGCCTTGATGCAACTTTAAAAAAAACCTTCTCGTTTTATTGAGGATATTTATTGTTTTATTTTATTGTTTTATCTTCTTATTGAGGAGGAAGTGTATGTGGCCGAGGATAAGAGAGTGATACCCTCGGATGCCATCTACGACATGCTCTACTGTGATTTCTCAGAGTTTTTCGAAGGTTCCCTGGATATTCTTGATTCAAACAGTTTCTTCGACCTTAACGATCAATAAAATATCAATAAACGATAAATAAAAACAGTGAAAATTGAAATAAAGAATAAACAAAGATCTTCCACGAAAGAATCGAAAAATTGTTAATAAAATCAGTTTTCGATTCATATCTAGAAAATGAATGTTGTTGAGAATTCGAACCATTAAGACAATTTTGTAAGGTTGGTCGAGATACACGGTTTAAATATGCTAATCAGAAGATCAGCATAAGTTTGAGCTGATTTATAGCCAAAAATGTGATTTGAGAGAAAATTGCAAGTCCAGGACGATATACAGTAGCACTATTGGGGGGACAGAGTTGGGTTAAAAGATATATCAGGATACCCCAATTTGTGGTCGGGGAATCCGAATCTGCAATAAAAATCTTATCCTTTAGAGAAAATTTTCGAGAAACATCTCATTTTGTATGCTGAAAAACAGTTTTCATGCAATAACACATGAAAAACAACATTTCCGACCATATCCTCAATTGAGTTATTTGTAGACGAGGTCATTAGCAACCTATCTAAAAAGAATTGAACACGGTAGCACAAAAACGAAGCGAGTTACACTCATCTGAAGTTTACAGGAAACAAATTGCATAGATATGCAAATTCCGAAAAACAAAATTTGAAAATGTTGTTTTCGCACTCAATTAGGCCAGTCTAACAATAATCAATAAAAACGGAGGAAATCAATTTTTTTCTGTCGAAAAAGGTTTTAATTTTCATACACTTTTACAGGAGACCCGTGATATTCAACTAATTCTTTCATTGATCTCATATTCTTCTATTTGATCTCATATAATTTAAATTAATCTCATTCATTTCATATAATATTATTTGTATGGGCTTTGTCAACGGATATTTTGTTCTAATAAACATGCTTAATATAGAGATCTACTTCTATATGATGGGTTAGTTCTCAGTAGATCAATTATATGTTGGAATGAAGAAACAATGAATTGTCATGAAACGAAAAGGATCAGAACGATAGTTATTTATTTTCATGATATATGAAAAAGATAATAAAGGAATGAATGGGCTGATTACTCGTAATATGATGAAAGCTAAATGAGAAGATCGTTGTAAGGAAGAGATCAAATGAATGAAACACGTTGAATGAATTGATATGACAATGATAATATATACAGATATATTGATACCTATATTGAATAGATCGATATTATCTACGAGAACTACACCAATCGAAGACTTTTCTCATTGTTTGTCTAAAGTTCTTATTCAGACACATATAAATAATAGGATTGAATGCTGAATGAGCATATCCTAACCATGATGACATCACGAATAACTGAAAGATATATAGAGTCATTGATGATTGAATAGAGATCTTATACCTTATGATGAACTATTTCATGGATTGCAATACCACAACCAGTTACAATACCTCGATAAACAAGAATAATGTAATATGGTGTCCAACAAATCAGAAATGCAACTGAAACATTATTATAAGAAAATAATTTTTTTTCTCTATTAAACATGATGAATATCATTCGCAGCAAATTTTTTAGTGGTAGGTTGTCTAACTGGACTACCATAGAGAAAAGTTAGTTTACTTCAAACCAGGGCTGTGCGGCAAGGAGTTGCCGGTTTACCGAAATTGCCGAATTTGCCGGTTTTGCCGTAATTGCCGAACCGGCAATTTCGGCAATTTTTTAAAAATCGGCAATGTAACAATATTTTGAGGGTTTAATCATATTTTGAGGGTTTAATGTCTTTTTTTTTGATCGTTATTCCAGTGTGTGCAAAAAAGTTTAATACTCGATTTAAGCCTACATAAGACCAAAAAAATCATTAAAATACGTTTTTGGAGGAAATGGCCGAATTGCCGAAATTGCCGTATTTGCCGAAAATATTTGTTTTCGGCAATTGCCGGTTTGCCGAATTGCCGAAAATGTGCCTTGCCGCACAGCCCTGCTCCAAACTCTCTCAAAAAACATATTAGATAAATAGTACTCTCTCGCTCGAGATAGTAACAGGGGCTGGAGTGAGCTGACTAACACATATGAGAGAACGTTTCACTAATTGTCGCATCTTAGATAACTTATGGCTCAAATATGAGAGAGTTTGACATCAGTGTATGAGAGAGTTTGACATCAGTGTGTATGAATAACTGTACCAAGTATAGCCGCTACTACTCTTGTTGCTCTTGATTCTCTTCTTATTGCTAATGATTCACGTCTCTTGCGACGAATTGCACGAGTTACCTTAAGAGATACGATATCGATCGATAATCAATCAATCGATAGTGATACAGTATATTATAGAATTACAAAAGTTTTGCATACATCACGCAAATGCCGAATATAGTAAACTTAAAAAAAAAATTTCGCCTAATTTCGGGAGGTTTTTCCGAACGTTTTGTAAATGAATATAATTTTATTTTTGCTGAAAGCCCAATTAAATGACGAGAAGACGCCATAAAAATCGATGAAAGAAGAGAAAATGGTATGTCGCGCGAAGAAGTGGGCGGAGTCTGAGTATTGCGCGGCAAATAGCGGAATTTGTATTGTTCGGACAGTTTTAATTCTGTAATACCTGAGTAGCAATTCTTCGTAGTTTTCCTCTACTAATAGTACTCATCTTCTTATGATTACCACTTCTATCTAAATCCATATCAACTAAACTTTTCTTTCCTCTACGAGGATCATTCAATACAGCAGAACGAAGAGTTGACCATGCTGATGAACGACTGAAATTAAAAATTTTTATCATTCATTCAACATTTTTTTACGAATTCCAACTGAAATTTTGAAATATCACAGATCTTTTTTAAACTGAAATTAATGTTACAGTAGTCGGGAGTTGTTCCAAAAAAGAAAAGAAATAAATACAAGATGGGCAAGAATTGATTGAATAGTATGATCATACCGTGAATCAACATCGTAACTGGATTCAGTTCCTTCAGTTAATGAACTACCAAATGAGTTCATTGATATTCTTCTATATGTTTCACTACTTCCCGATGTATATGATGAATGAGATGAATTTGATGGAGGAATCTCACATGCAGGAGATGGACAATCATATAGACGAGGCACCTATATCAGAACAATCAGTCATATGCTCTATTTTCTCTTTTACGTTTCACAGTTTGTACATATTTAAAGGAATATTTTTTTGCAATTATTTTTTTTACTATTATTTTTTTAAAGAATTGAATATAAATGTAAAATAAATACTTGAATAAGTAGAATACCTTGAGTGTACAAGTAGTACTAGTCTGTTCTTTGATCAGAGCTGGAGACAGAGGAGGAGTATTATTCATACTCATAATAGCTGGAACCATAAGAAATGTTGGAGGAGGAATCAATGAACAAGTTGATCCACGAGGTCTATTAAATCAATGAAGATAATAAATAGATTGATGACATATAGACTAACTTGAGAATACCTCCATTGCTTTTACTTGATCGTCTACTTATTATGGGTACTGAGAGAAGAGGCTATAAGTTAAATATCATTCATAATATGGAAAGAATATGGAGCAACCGCTGATTAATTCAACAACAAAATCGGAGGTCAGGCTAGTGCTCTATATCTCTCTAATATTAAGTGATTTTATTTTTAATTTGAATTTAGTACTATTTAATAAAGTGATAAATTAATTTCTTACCGATACATTCATATCCCTTTCTTCTTTCTTCAATAATGGTTCATCTACAGTACTTTCTACTTCAATTGAATCATCCAACATTGGAGCAGTTAAATTTGTCTTCGGAATAGTCTCAAGTGGAATATGGACGGATACGGTAGTTGTATTATAAGTATCGATTGAAGATGTTTCCATCTCTTCATTTGATTGAACTGAATCCTCGTCATGAACTGTTGAGAGAGTTGGCTAAATTGATATTCGGTCATTTTAATATTTGCAAAAATAATAAATTGATTATGTGCATATCTATATTTTATCAATGTTCGTATGCACGAAACGAGACGCATGAATATGTAAAAAGAGTTTGAAATATAAAGTAGATATATTTGCGACTGGTCCAAGGTGGAAAGGCTTAAAAAATGTAACGCTTCACGAATTTGCATGTCATCGTCTCTGTATTGTTCCAATTTTAGTATATGTTCATTTGGAATGAACAATATAAAATATCTATATAAAAATAAACCTTGAGACTATGATGAACTGGAAAGGAATGAGATGGAAAAGAAGAAGTAGGAGAATCATATGATGATCGGCGATCAATTGAAACAGATGCATAGGCCTATTAATCATTCAGATATATTTATTATATATTCACTCCCCACAGATCTATCATATTTCCTACTCTATACACCTATAGTACTGAATTGTAAATTGAAATCTCTCTAATTGAAATAAAAATATGTATTGTTCATACATATATGAATATATTGTTATAATATATTGTTATGAATATAATATATTGTTCTTCAGTATTTGAAACATATTTGGTACCTTATCAAAAGCTTCCATAATAGGAACAATTCCATTAATTGCTTTTCCATCTAATGATAATTTTCTTCTTTCTTCTCTTCGATATCTCCGTTCTTCACTCAATTTTCGAAGAACCTCAAAATAAATTTTCCTTTTTTGCATAAATTTGTCATAGATCGTCGTAAGGATATAAAAATATTTTTATGGATGAGAATGAATAGTATATGTAACCAACTTCATGTCCTATAGTGTCTTCATTCTTTTCTCTTTTCATTTCTTCTTCTCTTTCTTTAGCTGATTCGTGTTCTTGTAGTATATGAGCCATATTAGATACAGATGATACATCTATTGAAGGAGGATCAGGAACTGAAAAAAGGAATATGAATAGTTTGTATAGAGTCATCAAAAGATACTGTACTCGAGTACTCATAAACTATGGCGGTTGCACCATAAATAATAACATAATCATCATAAAAGTAGATACAATAATAAATAATTAATCATACCAATAGATACTCTCTTTTTAGCTGCAGCTAATCGATCATGAGCAAATGTCTCTGCACAGATGGTTGGACTTCTCCATCTTTAAATTATATTATATTAATTACAATTAAGTTATATCACATTAAGTTATATTCTTAACGATGTCATCAATGACTGAATATATAGTAATTCCATTCATTCATTTGAGTACATGTTTGTAATCAGAAAATAAAATAATAAATAAAATGATATCTAATCAAAACAAAAGATACATAAGGCATTATAAAATACAAATGAAAGCATTTCATCGAAACAAAGGAGATTATTTTATATCGTACTCTTTCAACTATAATACATATAATCTTTTGGTGCATTCACATGTTTTGGTCAATTGAAAAAATATTTGTATTTCATATATTATTAAATTAATAATATTCATAGATGCACAAGAATAAGTATGCATGCACTTTAAATCTAATTATTGATACCTTTGAGGAGGTAATGATATTGAATGAATCTCTGGTTGTGATGGACTTCTCTCATTTTTATGTTGTGAACCACCTCCACTTGATCTACGAGTAGGAGATCCACTATTAGATCCTGTTTGACTTAAACGAGATCCTCGTCGACTACGAACCTGTAAATATCAAAGATCATATCATTGTTTATACACTAGTAGTAGGAATAGTAATTGAACAAATAATGAATATTTTGTGTTTTGCCATCTTGAGTCAAGAAACCATATACTGAAATAATTAGGAAAAGAGATAATGAATTACTTCTTCAATAATTACTCGAGGTAGACTTCTTTTCTTCTCAATCTTTGTCGTATTCGACTGAAACTAATCTTTGATCTTTGATCTCTGATCTTTAGATAATCATCAAACCTGCCCAAACATGTATAATTGATGATGTCGTAACTTCTTGAATATCTTGACATACATATAGACAACAATTGTTCCAGGAAGAAAGAATGAAAGAAGTGATGACAAAGCCTGAATGAATGAATAAAAAGTCCATATATGAATTCATAAGATACAATATATTGAGCATTTGTAATCCAACACATATATCGATGAGTTGTCCCTTCTTTCTCCATAAATAGAGTTGATGATACAGCTAAAGCCATCAACCACATCATTATGATATAACTGAAACTATCTTTCATTACTACCTTAATAATTGATTAGAGTTATAGACAAGAATAGATATATGATAAACACTAACGGAAATGTAGCTGTGCTCACTGAATGTCGTTGATATTCTGTTGGAAACATTATAGCAAAATATCTGAAATGAAAAGAGTAATAAGGGACAAATGTCTGCTATGGAGATTGTCTATCTCATTTTAAATGTATGATTCTGCATCATTTAAGAGAGATGGTCGTTAAGACTCGACCACCCCCGGACACGTGCGCTAGCAATGGGAACTGGGGGGCCATACTTGGGTGTTAGGAGTGTCACCGGCCCTTATTACACAAAACAGCAGAAATTTCCTGTTTGTGCCCTCAGGCTATTAGAAAAATTAAGTTAAGTGCAAAAACGTTTAAAAATCATAATTTCTCAAATTGTTGAGATAAATTCCAAATATCATTTGCGATGTGTCTAGGGTGCACAGAGCTTGATAATTCACTATTAGCATCGAATGTGGGTTGATTCCTAAACCACTTTTTTGACTCAAAATTTTTGTTTTTTCGGAAAAATTATCGCTTGCTGTAGATTGCTGCAAAGAATTCCGACCAGGTATTGTAGCCTAAGCAATTCTGCATTGATTTCACTTAAAACCGGGTTCTTCCCGTTAGACCATCTTGCCGAAATTTTCGCTCGAATTTCCGTCATCGATGGTTTTCCCGAACAAATGTATTTTCCAAACGTGTTTTCCAAACGATTGGTGCGGAATTGTGGTCTGCACAAAGTTTCGAGGTGAGACCAGTAAAATGACATAAGAAGCCCATCACTTGGATCAATTTGAAAATTTCGATTTTCATGACCCGGGGGTCATGGTCCGAAAATTTCAAAATTTCTCAAGTTTGAAATGTTTTCATTTATGAGGCTTATTGTGAAGTACTGATGATGTGAATAATGTTCAGCCAATGCTCAATGGCAGATCTATCCTTTCAACCATTTTTTTGAAAAGTTTCATTCTGATTGCGTGCGAAAAATCAGAATTGTGTTTGAATCAGTTTCCAACTTGCTTTCTGTAACATTCTGTCATAGTACTTTACAATATACATAATCAATATGAAAATCGTTTATTTTCGAAAATTAATTTTGTTTTGCCATGACCCCCGGGTCATGGAAATCGATTTTTCAAAAGTGAGCCAAATGCCGGGATTTCAGTTCTATTATGTTTACTCATGGTGAAACTTCACATTGCCATTGTCATTTGCTCATTGTCGCAGCATTCGAGTCGACAAACTGCAATATTTCAAAAATTTACCGTAAAAAAAAAAAAAAAAAAAAAAAAATTTACCAAAGTAGGCACTCAAATTTAATTTTCTGAATTTTCGAAAATAAACAATTTTCATATTGATTATGTACATTGCAAAGTACTATGACGGAATGTTACAGAAAGCAAGTTGGAAACCGATTCAAACACAATTCTGATTTTTCGCACGCAATCAGAATGAAAATTTTCGAAAAAATGGTTGAAATGATAGATCAGCCATTGAGCATTGGTTGAATATTATTCACATCATTAGTACTTCACAATAAGCCACATAAATGAAAATATTTCAAACTTGAGAAATTTTGAAATTTTCGGACCATGACCCCCGGGTCGTGAAAATCGAAATTTTCAAAGTGATCCAAGTGATGGGCTTCTTGTGTCATTTTACTCGTCTCACCTCGAAACTTTGTGTAGACCACAATTCCTCACCAATCGTTTGGAAAATACGTTTGGAAAATACATTTGTTCGGGAAAACCATCGATGACGGAAATTCGAGCGAAAATTTCGGCAAGATGGTCTAACGAGAAGAACCCGGTTTTAAGTGAGATCAATGCAGAATTGCTTAGGCTACAATACCTGGTCGGAAATCTTTGCAGCAATCTACAACAAGCGATAATTTGTCCGAAAAAACAAAAAAATTAAGTCAAAAAAGTGGTTTAGGAATCAACCCACATTCGATGCTAATAGTGAATTGGCAAGCTCTGTGCACCCTAGACGCTTCGCAAATGATATATGGAATTAATCTCAACAATTTGAGAAATTATGATTTTTAAACGTTTTTGCACTTAAATTAATTTTTCTAATAGCCTGAGGGCACAAACAGAAAATTTCTCCTGTTTTGTGTAATAAGGGCCGGTGACACTCCTAACACCCAAGTATGGACCCCCAGTTCCCATTGCTAGCGCACGTGTCCGGGGGAGGTCGAATATGATCGAGTCTTAGGGAACATGCCTCTTAATATGTACCTATCTCCCTCTCTATACTCTTATACTATTCATTTCATTGTATTCAAATAACATTTTGACATCTTCGTCCATCTATTCTCCCTCTTCCTCTTCCTCTTCATCTTCCTCTTCATCTTCATCTTCTCCTTTCACTGGAGGAAGGAGGACCTCTCTTTTCCTGTTTTTATGTGACAGAAGAGATGAGATCGGAAAAGAATGATTGGAAGAGAACGAAGAGGTATGAAGAGGTTGAGAGGAAGAGGGAGAGGGAGGGAGAGAGAGAGGGAGGGGATATAGAGGGGGAGAGAGGTAGAGGGGGAGAGAGATAGAGGAGATCCAGGAGGGAGAGAAGGACTACCAATTTCCTATTCTGTGTGTAGTAGTAGGTAATGTGAGAAGTATGGAAATGTTCGTGAGAGAAGATAATTAGAATAGAAATACGACGATTTAGAAGAAGAAAGAATGAATGAATAAGAAGAAGAAGAAGAAGATAGTGAATAGAAGACTAATAGTTGTAGATGAAAAGAGTAAATACAAACTATTTATGGATGGACTAATCATACTTATCATTATATGTATATGTACTAATGATGATATTGTCTTCTGAACTAATCAATATGATCTAATATGAGTAGTTCACTGGTGAATAGATAACAATTTGTATATTTGATAGAAAGAATGAATTGAGTCAATGGGAGAAAATGTTCAATGATGCATATAATATCTACGTGATGAATAAAAACTATAGATGAATGAATGAATAGATGAATAGATAAGTTTGAACATATTGTATTATTGATCCCATAAACTATTCATTCTTTCTCTATTCATTACTCATAAAACTGAAGGAATTCCTTAGATGAAAGTAGAAATAAAGTACATGAGACAGTAGATAATATTATTATTCATCTCATTGTATATTCAGTTCATTCCAATATTCATTGTCTATTCTATCTATTCATTCAATTGAAATTCGGATGAATCAATCATAACTGTTGAAAAGTTCTTTGTTTTAATATGTTCTAATTGCTTCCTTGAACGATTAGTTCAACTATGTAGACTAGATAGGGTTCATTCATTTGTTATTCTAAATCCTTTCACTTTTCCCTGTCTTATGCACTTGAAATGAGAAAGAAAACAGCATACTAGGTCTTTCTGTTCTCTTCATTCATTCTAGAATACGATAATGATCTTTGATCTTTCTCATAATATTGTATTATAAGGTAAACTACGGTCTGGATATAATGTAATCAATAATAAATCAACTCGAACAAGCTCATCTTGTATGTATAGTGCTCATCCATCTACCATAAGTAACATGGAAATGGATGAAGAATAGAGAGAAAGAGGAGGAAGAGATAGATAGAAGAGGGGGGAAGGGGGAAGTGTTTGGAGGAAGTATGAGCATGTACTTATTTAGTAGTGATCAAGTCAATGTTTAAAAAATTTATTTTTTTCAAAAACCATTCTCGGTATTTTCAATGCTCTCAAGCTATTTTTAACTTCATTAAATATACATTTGAAATATTGTAAATGAACAAACCTATCAAGTGATATTGCAACTAAATGTACAATAGATGCAGTTGATGAGAATACTCCACTAACTAAATGAAATTGACACCAAGTATATCCTAAGTGCCATTCATCATTGTGTACCTTAATCAATTCATTCATTACTTTGTTTCATTAAAAACAATGTACTTTCATTGTACTTTTCAATGGGGAATTGAACTCAAAGTTCAAAGGATGAAAGACATTGCAAAGATCCTTTCTATTTACTATTTACTAGATCATTTCATCTAAAGATTCCCTTACAAAGTATAAAGTATACTATATTGTCCTTCCATCTAATTCTTTTCAATGAAATGAATTCATGATGAAAGTTGAACCTTTGAGTAGAGTGATAAAGGCATAACGACAATTCCAACAAGAAGATCTGATATTGCGAGTGAAGCAATAAACTGAAATAGGATAAAATACTCCCATGAGAATACGAATAAAGAAGTAGAAAAAGATGTAGAATAAGAAGGAATAGAATAGTCTAAGTAGAAGATCTTTAAGAATGATATAGATAGATTCTCTCACCTTATTTGTTGTTACAACACGAAGTTTACGATCGAATACAACTACAAATATTACTATGAAATTGCCCAAAACAACGATTATATTGAGTAGAAAAAGAAGAATATGATGAGGTTTCAATTGTGTAGTTGATAATGATGAAATGATCATCTGAAATGAATGAATATGATGATGAATGGAATGGAATTGAAGAGAAGAAGGATAAAAGAAAGAAGAAGAAGAAGATAATCCATGTTCCTCCCTTTCATACTATGGCCATCTCATATGATGAAGACATATCCAATCTCTCCCTCTCCTTCTCTCTCTATAACCCTCTCTCCCTCTCTCTCCCTCTCCCTCTCCCTCTCCTTCAGAATAAGTAAATGGTAAGTGAGTAGAATGGAGTAGTTCATTTGCACCTGTCTACATCAATTCAATGTATACTTGAAAGAAGGAAGGGGGAAAAGAGGGATAAGTAAGAGTGGAACTAATTGAAAAGGATCCTTTCTCTTTTCTCATTTCAACTCTTACAAACTTCGACTCTTTCATTTTCTTCGAATTCAAGAATTACTTTATCCATTTTGGTAATTAAATAAATATATGTAGAAATGAGAAGCCCGAAAGAAAAGACAATCTTTAGTCCTCCCTCTCTCCCTCTCTACCTCTTCCTCATCCTCTTCCTCATCCTCTCCCTCTCCCTCTCCCTCTACCTCTCTCTCTCCCTCTTCCTATCTCCCTCCCTCCCTCTCCCTCTACCTCTCTCTCTCAATCTCCATCCATCTCTCTCCCTCTCTCTCCCATCTCTCTCTCACCCTCTACCTCTCCCTCCCTCTCAACCTCTCCCTCTGCCTCTTTCTCTCCCTCTACCTCTCCCTCCATCTCGTTATTTCCTGTGACCATTCAGAGCCTTCTAAGAGGGAGAAAAGATTGAGTTAAATGAATTGAGAAACAGATTGAAAAGAGGAAAAGAGATAATGAATGGAATGAAGATAATGATGGATATGATGATGAAGATGATCTATTCATATCATACTTTATGATATGATTGATCAAATGAAACAATAATGACATGAGATATGATAACATATTGATTGATTTATCGATCGATCGATTGATTAGAATAGTAATACCTCATCTAATAGTGTATCATTATGAATGAATTGAGATGATAGATTACTCATTTGATTCTAGAAGACTATCCAAACTGATACATAAGGAAAGAGGAGAAGAATATATCTCTACCTCTCCCTCTAGACCCGCCCCTAGGGTACTAGAAGGGAGAGGGAGAGATTCAAGAGGGAGAGATTCTAAAAGGAGAGAGAGATATGTTCTTGATGCTCTTTTTATCAATTAACGTGAGGAGGGAATACACTTATGTAATAATAATGTCGTATTATATTATGAAATCATGGTTAGAGACATGATTAACTATTTGATCCTCTCATCTTGGATCAACTTTTCTATCCCCCTCCCACATTCTCCCCCACACCCACAATCTCTCTCCCTCTCTTTCTCCTCTCTCTCTCTTCTCATTAACTTCTCCATCATACTAATTATCTCTACATCGAATAACATAACTGTTTATTCTGAGAAGGTTCAGTAATTAATAAAATAAGATATTTTGAATAGAATGAAGAAAAGGAAGAAGAAGAAGAAGAATGTATGGATGAAAGTCATATGAAGTGAATACTTGATGGTGGAGGAGGAGGAGGAGGAGGAGGAGGGGTGGGGAGGAGGAGGGGTGGGGAGGGAGAGGGAGAGGGAGGGATGAAGGAGAGGGAGGGAGAGGGAGGGAGAGGGAGAGAGAGGGAGAGGGAGGGAGAAGGAGAGGGAGAGAGAGAGGGAGAGGGAGGGAGAGGGGGAGGGGGAGTGAGGGAGAGGGAGAGAGAGGGAGAGAGAGGGAGAGAGAGGGAGGGAGAGGGAGAGGGGGATGGGGAGGGAGAGAGAGGGAGAGGGAGGGAGAGGGAGGAAGAGGGAGAGGGAGGGAGAGAGAGGGAGAGGGAGGGAGAGGGAAGGAGAGGAAGGGAGAGGGAGGGAGAGAGAGGGAGAGAGGGAGAGGGAAGGAGAGGAAGGGAGAGGGAGGGAGAGAGAGGGAGAGAGGGGGAGAGAGGGAGAGGGAGGGAGAGGAGACAAAGTAGGATGGATGGATTGAAGAGGAAGGAGACACAATGAATTATCTAAGAAGACATAGACAGTAATCGAGAAGAAGTGAGAAATTGAAGGAAAGACTAAATAGAGATGGATGAGTTAGATGAGAGGAGAGAGGAGAGGGAGGAGAGGGAGAGGGAGAGGAGGGAGGGAGGAGAGAAGGAGGAAATGAGAGAGAGTGGGGAGAGTAGCTTCTGACAGTACTACATAGTTACACAACGCAAGAACGGGAATGAGATTTGAAAAGTACGATCATGAGAGAGGGAGAGAGAGGTAGATGGAGACAGAAGGAGAGAAGGTGAGATGGATGGAGGGAAAAGGTGGGCTTGAAGAAGGAAATGTAGATAAAAGTGTGATGTAGAGTATGGAATAGGATCTCTTTCAATCTTCTTTCTTATATAATAATATGGGTGAGAATATTCTATTGAAAAAGAAGAAGGAAAAGTGAAAAACATAGTAGATACTACTAAATAGAATAGAGGAATAAATAAAGGAATAGATTATATATAATAGAATGAGTGTCACATGCAAGAAAGAATTAAAGAATGGTTGATTGATTGATTGTTACTTTCTATTCATCATTTTGTATTATATCGCAACTACGATGAATTATTCTTCTTCTTTCTTTACAATCTACATTTCTATTCACGAGTCTTCATCTTTATCTCACACTATTCTTCCATTAATCACTAAAAAACCATTTCTTTGATAAATTCAAATATAAAAATAAAACAATGTTCTGATCAGGTAGTAATTGCAAGATTCATTTAAAAATTAAAAAAAAAACAATTTCTTATAGGGACAGAAATCTTTACCAACGGTCTCTTCAACGGTCTAGGCTCTCTCATTGTTAGAGATCAGAGAAATGGTGTGCGCAATGAAGAGACCATTGAGTGAGGTAACGCGCCCTTTAAAGGGACAGTAACCCCTCTACTTTCGATGTTTGAATTCCCGTAATTGTTCCCCAACGCGATAACCCTACCACAGATATAGGAAATAATGACAAAAAATTATTAGCTGTTGTTAGGACTCGAACCCGCTCGATCGTCGCTTCAACCGGACACTTACCATTAGACTAAGGATGTAAGTTGAAGTTGTTTGTATAATGGCTCGTTAAAAAATAGTGGAAAACTGAAATCGGCGACTTTCCACCCGTTAAAAAAGTACCCGGAAAGTCGAAAATGGAAACACGAAATTTGAAATCGCGCGCGCGCAAAGAGGTGCGGCAATTCAAATTCCGACTTTCCGACAGCGAATTTTTCTATTTTAGCGAGCAGGAAGCTGAATTTATATTTTAACTGCTAAAAATCGATGACGGAAAGTCGGAATTTGAATTCCCGTACCTCTTTGTGAGCGCGCGAATTCAAATTTCGTGTTTCCATTTTCGACTTTCCGGGTACTTAACGGGTGGAAAGTCGCCGCTTTCGGTTTTCCCCTATTTTTTAACGAGCCATTAGACGTGAGATAAAGCTTGATGGGATCTGTATATGGCGATTTGCATATTGCAAGCTAAATTATCGGTATGACATGCAAAACTAGTATGCAAAATAACTTTTCAATCAATTTCAGGCAACACATCGTACTCTCCCTTTAACAAAAACAGTTTCTAAAAATTCATTAATTTTCAGTTGCAAAGCATATGTTTCTATTTCCATTAATAGATAAGAAGTCACTCAAGTAAAATGAGATAAACTAATATAGAAGGAAAAGGAGAAGAAGAAAATGATTAGTGAACCCATAGAAGAAGTTAATGAAATTAGTGTAGACGTAGAGGATATTCATATATTTAGAAGTTTATGGATGAAAGGATAATGAGACTTTGAAAAGAGTAAAGAATATTGAATGAGACGGTAGGGTTACATGGAATTGTATTGTTCTTTCTCTTTCTCAGGGTCTTAGTCTCTCTCCCTCTCCCTCTCTCTCTCCCTCCCTCTCTCTCTCTCCCTCTCCCTCCCTCCCTCTCCCTCTCTATTTCCCTCTCCCTCCCTCTCCCTCTCCCTCACTCTCCCTCTCCATCTTGTACATAAAATGAATGAGATGAAGCAGAAATGAGTAGATGAATGAATGAATGAAGGGAACATCTATATTCAATATATACACTATCCACCAATATTACTCTCTATTCTCAAATAACAATTCACATTTGATGGGAAAACGAGGGAGGAATAATGAATATATACATTAGTAATACAATAGAATAGACATGAAGAATAATGAGAGATAGAATTGTTTCTGTATTAGAAGGAATAAGAAATGAAGAAGTAGAAGTATATGAAGAATAGATGAAGGAGGAGGAGGAGAGTATACTAAATTTGATTCGTTGTCTTCTTCTTCTTCATCTTCTTTTCTATGATATAGTCATAGTAGATTAGCTATCATTTCATATGAAGAAAAGAGACAAAAATAATATCCATCAATAAAACAATCATATTTATTGATTGATATGACCACAAATGTTGATTCATATCGTAAACAAAACTAATATTTATATGAGAGAGCACTGATATTTACATCGGAGTGTGGGTACTTATGACTTCGAACCATGAAATAAACAGTTTTTATACTGTCAATAAAAAAAACTAATTCGTAATAATATGTATATATTTACTTGTCGAAGTAAAATATAAATCTAGTTCAGAAAATCGGAGATTAGAATAAATAATAAGGAACGAATAACATTAAATAATTTTAAATGAAATAATGAATCTACACTCACAGAAAATTCCCTAAGGGAAGTTTTGGAACTGCAATTCCCCTAGGGAATAATTCCCTTATCTACGCGCAATCCCTTATATGTAAGGCAATTTTTACTAGGGAATTATTCCCTTAACAAATTGCCTTACATATAAGGGATTTCCAATGCATGTATGAGCGCGTCCGACTACAGCTATCATCAAGTTTTACGAGAGTTCGAACATGTCCACATGGCTTAGTGGCAAGATTGTTGTGTAGAGATCCGAACCTCGTAGGTTCGATTCCTACCCAGTGTGAATCAACTTTGCCAATTTTTCTTATTGTTTAAATCTATTTCAAATCCCTTAAATGTAAGGCAATAATTCCCTTACAGGTATGGGAAATAATTCCCTTATATAACTGGGAATAATTCTCTTGGGGTACCTTAGCCAGGGAATTATTCCCTTAAATATAAGGGAAATTTCTGTGAGTGTATGTATCTATGTTGACGTTGTACAAGTTCGGTATCCGAATTTATTATCGAGATTATCCACTTTCGTCATATGATTTTAATCGGTTTTTCTTTATTTTTCGTTTTTTTTATCGCCTTAAATTTATTATTTAATTTTGTTTTTGTCTCACAAAGAAGCTGACTATATCTCATGATCGGGCGTAAATTTCACATGCAAAATCTGTCAAAAATCGCTGAAGCAGCCAAAAGATTGTAATTATACATATATTTGTTGCAATCTCACATATTATTATTTTAATTAATATAAATTATAATCATGATATCTTGTGAATTGATAGGAAAAGTTTTTTTTTTGTTGTTGTTGAAGGACACTAATCAAAGGCAAGGAAAAAAATTTTATCGATGCGTAAAGTGCGTATGAGAAGTCTATTCACTTTTCACCGTGCGAAGAAGCTATTTGTTGATAGAAATTTCATTTGTGCATGGAAAAAGAGAAAAACAAACTGGACACGTGACATTTTTTTCTGCCTCAATGAAATATTGATTAAATATATATATATATATTAAAATAAGCTGTCTCCATGTAATATGTGAGAGGCTAGCGCATCCAACTCATTCATCCCATATCGTATTGGTAAATACTCGGGTTTTACACCTTTATTTTCGAAACCTATTGCTGAATTTACTCAATTTTCAAAAAAAGTGCACCTTTCCCTGCTCGGGCCTGATGGTTCATAGATGTTTCTGACGATCAATAAGGTGAATCATCATATACATATAATATACAGTGTACGATAAGTAGAATAACTTTTACTACCTTTCTGTCGTAACAGTATGTTCTCGAAAAAAATATTATAGGGACACCTGTAAAATTCCCGTATTATCTGTGAACCACACATTTAAATTCGACTCAAAGTCAAAGGGAGAGTGACCTCACTCAATGGCCTCTTCATTGCGAATACTATTTCTCTGTTCTCTAACAACGAGAGAGCGTAGACCATTGAAGAGGCCATTGAGAGAGGTCACTATCCCTTTAATGACTCTCCTTTGAAATTTTACTACACTTTAAATCATATAAGGGTGTACATTACTCTTTTCCCAATTTCTCGAATAACTCTAGTCCTCGACTTTTTCCGAGAAATTCGAGGAAAACAATTTTTGCAAAAATTTAAGATCGCAAGAACAGTGCGTTCTTAATTAATTCTCGGTACGAGTCAAATTGCTCTTATGTACTACGATATGACATTGTCTTATTGATTGCAAAATAGAACTTCATTTGACAATTGACTTTTCTTACAATGAAATAGTGTTATCCCCTTGGTGGCTTCTCTTAGCTAAAATATTCCGATTTCATGTTTTATTCACTGTTATTCGTATGTTTTTGATAAATTTATCATCGAAAATGTTGTCATGAAACGTTGTTCGAACTTCACAGCAAAGATATGACTTTGGATGTAAATGATGTGGTTGATAATGATGATGACTCGAAGTGGAACAAATCTGTGATCGATTGGACTCCTTGAGCACATAATGGACACATTCGCCCATCAGTAAGATCTATTCATCAGCGATAGGTGTAAAATTAATATTTTTTGTGCAAAAAAACTAAAATTGTAGTTACAAATTTCCATGTCATAGCATTTTATCAAATCAAACATAAACAACAACGGAAGAGCACGTGATCAAAGGAAATGTCAACGTGTACCTGCGCAATTAATAATTAGTAAAAACACGGATATTCTTATTTCACTCAAGGAAAATTCCAAAATTTTCATGAGCAAGGCTGTTGGGCAGAATATTGAGGGTAAAGTCGACTGAAATGAATGGGCGCTATACTTTCCATGAGGGAAGTTCATAATGTTCCTTTGAATATTGTGATTTGTGGTGATAGGCAATAACATCTGGAACAACCACATAGTATTAATTTATGGACAAAATTAAATGAAATAAACAAATACCGCATTTTTGCTTATACAGCTCTTTTCTGCATATTTTACGCTCAAATTTACTTTCCATCGTCGTTAATCGTCGTGGTGACAATCTTTCTAATGCATATTCTGAAACGACAATGACATGCTAAAAATACAAACCAAGACAATAGAAAAATGTGAAGACTCAATAAAATGATATGATGAAAATGTACTATGTTCAATAAATATGGGTACTTACAGTACTCTTTCAACTGTTGTGTGAGTTTTGCGTTCCTAATTTTTTTGTTCAATTCTCTTTTATTTGTAAACACTTATTTATAAAAAAAATAAGTCTTGAATTTCATGGAATGCGTAAAATCCTTAAAGTAAAATTCCATCTCTGCTATTCACGCGAATCGCAGGTCCAATTTTTCTGAGACAGCAAGAACTTACAATTAGGTATTTCGTAATATGCAAAACAGAGCCTATTCTTGATAAATGTGTTTAAATTGTAAATGAAACTCATTGATGTCTGATATGAAACAACAGATTGAATGAATGAACCAAAGATCCTCTCCCTCTCCCTCCTCCTTCTCACTCTGCCTCTCTCCCTCTCCCTCTCCTTCTGCCATCGCTTCTTCTCTAGTGTGTGAGAGACGTCGTCTAGAGGGAGAGAAGGGAGAGGTAGAGAGAGAGGAAGGGGGAATCGATTCACTCTTTCTCTTTTCTCTTCACTCGTACACTCAATGCGTACTCTTCTTCTTTTCATTTCCTTCTCTTATCGATATCTTCTTTCATTTCATTTCATCCTTATCCAACTCATTCTCCTCTTCTATTCATTCATTCATTCATTCATTCATTTAGATTCATAATGGGAAACGAATCATCACTTCCGATGGAAATGTGTAGTAACTGTAAGTATTCCATTATTTTCATTGGTTCCACTCTTTCTCTCCAATCAATGTCTATTCAATCAATATATTCAATCCTCTTTTCTCATTCAATCAATACATTTCAGTTGATGCATATGAACTCCGTCGTCTCGCGAGGAGATTCAAGAAATTAGATATCGATGGATCGGGATCATTGTCTGTATGTTATATATTATTATATCTGCATCAACTAGTCATGTATAATAATTATTTGTTTCATTAAAACATCTTCTTAATATATATGTAGGTAGATTTTAGACCACATTTGAAGAAGTAGCATGTAGCTCTTGTAATTCAATTACATAATGTGCTCATCCCTTTAATAGAGTAGGACAACAGAATTAGTTCAGTTGTTCAATAGAATTTAATTAGAAGAAGGGATAACGTATAATTATAATATAAGTCTTCTTCATCCCTCTTTTAGTTGACTACTATTCATATTGATATCATCTTTATCTCTTCATTATATTATCATTTTAAGGTTGAAGAATTTATGTCTCTTCCTGAACTACAACAGAATCCATTAGTACAAAGAGTTATTGATATATTTGATGAAGATGGAAATGGAGAAGTCGATTTCAGAGGTGAGAATTAGAGGAAGATGAAGAAGGAGGAGCGAGGGAGGGAGAGGGAGAGGCGAGGGAGGGAGAGGAGGGAGAGGGAGGGAGAGGGAGGGAGAGGGAGGGAGAGGGAGGGAGAGGGAGGGAGAG
This sequence comes from Parapristionchus giblindavisi, assembly GCA_943737045.1. NCBI lineage: Eukaryota > Metazoa > Nematoda > Chromadorea > Rhabditida > Diplogasteridae > Parapristionchus > Parapristionchus giblindavisi. The sequence goes on along the minus strand of CALSFV010000096.1, from coordinate 179,640 downwards.
AGAGAAATGGAGAAACGAGGAGGGAACAGATTTAAGAAATGAGTAATAAATATGAATGTACGGAAAAGAGATAAATAAATTCATGATGGAAAAGTAAATGAATATGATATAATATACAATTCTCTTTTCATTTCAGAATTCATTCAAGGAATCTCACAATTCTCTGTTAAAGGAGATAAGAATACTAAATTAAGATGTAAGTATATTCATTTTTTCCTCGTGGGGACTACTATAAAAATAATTGATAAATAGTGTACATGAAAAATAGGTCCATGTTCAGTGCCATGAATGACTGAATGGTGAAGACCATGGATGGAACCGTACAATTCAAAGTGTTACAGTGTAGCAATATGAGGAAAAATAAACAAAATTCCATTTTATTTTGTTAATCATATTGATTGTAATAACTTGCAATAAGTAAATAATTTCAGTTGCATTCCGTATCTATGATATGGATAGAGATGGTTATATATCTAATGGAGAATTATTCCAAGTAAGTCATTCTAATATGTATTTATATAATTAAATTTTTATTCTATGAACGAACATTAATTATTGAGATTATTATTGTTAATATTATTTAATATTATTAATTCTTATTTACTTCTGTATACTGATGCTGATTTAGTAAAATTGCTAATTTATAGATCTTTTGTAATACTCTAAAAACGGTGCTTAATTAATTTACAGTTAATCTCGTGATTAATGTTTTCAATACGTACATTTATTATGAGCTATCCTCTCGTTTTTGATCCGTTTAGAGAAAATAAATGTATTATTATTATTATTATTATTATATTATTGAGGTACTAAAAATGATGGTAGGATCTAATCTAAAGGATACTCAACTTCAACAGATTGTTGATAAGACAATTCTCTTCCATGATAGGTATATCTGTTCATTAAACTATTTGTCTAGTCGAATTGAGAAGTTCAATAGACTAAACATTCATTTATTTCAGAGATAACGATGGAAAGATTTCATTCGCTGAATTCTGTGATGTAAGTAATATTTATATTCAATTCAATCTATCAAACTAATATGTATTCATGTTATATGAATGTGTAACAATAATCAATACATAATATATTCAAGTGAGAGTAATATCAAATATGTCTATGTCCTTAATCACTTGTAGTGAAGGTAGACTTAATGACTTACTTAGTCATAAGGTCGTCCTTATCACTTAATCTCACTCACTCGCATGTATTCGTATAGGTTGTCGAACATACGGAAGTTCATAAGAAGATGGTACTAGAGAATATCTAGAATATTCTAAGGATCTTCTATACTCTTCTATCCACTATTATCTACACTACAGCACCCTTTAATCATTCCTCTACCAACTCTAAACTATCTTTCGTTCTAATCACTTTATATATAGATAGTCTTAACTATAACTCTGTATACATCTGTTCAATATACATATATAGCAACCATATATATACTACCTATTCTTTAACTTCTAGTCATTTCTTCCATTTCAGAGTAAAGATATCCAATAGAAACTATTAGATATATTGCCCCTGTGTATCTCAATTCTTTGTCTTAATATCTGTGTACAGTATGGAGTCAATCCATTCATCTTCTATTCACTCTATTCACTGTATCTATCCCTGTCTCACTCTTATGTTGTCTGTTCTATCAAATCGTTTAGTATTTATAATATGAATAAATGAGTCCTTTTCATGCATGCTCTGTCACATTGAACAAACGAATAAATAGAAAAGAACAACTGAATATGAATGACTATATTATCTTCAGGTTGTTGGAAATCTGGACGTTCATGAGAAAATGGTGGTGAAACCATGAGTATTAAACATAAGTATTGACTTAATCTATCAATCATATTATATTATTCCATCTCTCAAACATATACACTATAACTTGTATATATGGAACAACTCTTTCATTAATAATCCATATTCATTTATTTTATTCTTTTTATACCTTGTACCCATGAGTAATCCCTTTAAAAGGTCAACTAACTGTTCAGCTTATTCAATCTTCTCTAGAACTCTTTCCTCCCTCCCTCTCCCTCTCCCTCTCCATTCGCCCATCTCAATCTCTCCCTCTCCCTTTGTCCCTCTAACCATTTAGATACTTGGTCATTCTTCACTGCATTCGACCACTTATCATATGTTCATTCATGAACTGTTTCAATTTGTATAAAGACTGATCTCATTTCATTCTAAATGAACAATGATAACACTATTTACTTGTGTTCAATACTCTTTCTAATCTTCATATCACTTCTAGTCATTCTTTTCTTCAAGAATTCGTTCGACTTGAAACTGTCCATTCCTTTTTGTGATAGAGTCGTTCAAATGGAAAATCATTCTATTCTCAATCCATTCCCTTTAATAGTTAGTCTCACTATATCATTTCATACACTAACTATAACCTTCAACCAGAGGATAGACTCTTCTTAAACAGGAAGAAGTTATACCAACTTTGTATTAGAGGACAAAAAGTATCAAACCATTCTCTTCTTTCGTCAATCTTTTGTAGTTGAAAACTATATTCATCTTGTGCTTCCCATTTCTCTTCATCTTCATTTCCTTAGTTGAATTGACCGAACGAACGAACCATTTGTCTATCTATCTCTTTCTCTATCTCTATCTCTATCTTCTATTCTTTTCATTTAATCATTCTATAGACTCTCATTCTTCATCGAAGATGAGACTGCCAACTGTCAAATATGAAGAAAAAATGCAGGTACGATATTATCAATATTATATATCTGTTATACCAATATTATCTATTATATAGATATGAATTTCATTTAATTCTTTTGATGATCATGACCGTGTATGATCCAATATGACTTGTTTATGATAATGTTGAGTATGATTGATAGATTATCATCTTTATCAATCATACATCCAATACATATATCATCTCTCCTTGGATATCTTAGAGGCAAACGAAGCTGTTCATTAAATAGACCATAAAAGAGGAACACTTCAACACAGACATTACACATTATTCATCCTTAATCATAAACTACGAGAAATAGTTGATATTCGATGATAGATTGATTGTCTAAACCATCTTGTGCAGTTAGAATAATGGGTTACAATAATAAAACGTAGTTTAAAAACACAACTTATTAGTTCTCTTTCCGGCGGAAGTAATCACGATTTGGACTTTAGTATGTATTACTGTAGATTGATCTTTGATCTTTCAGAGGTTCTTTTATCGATTAGGAGAATCAATAGGAGAAAAACCTTGGAAATGGATTATTTGCCTCATGTTATTTACCGTTGTTTCTTCTATAGGATTTGTTCGATTTCATCAGGTAGATCAATAAATAAATAAATAAATAATGGTTTAATAATTAAGGTTAATAATGCACGTATAACATTTACTGCCTCTGATTCTCCATCTCATAGAGAAGGAAAGGTTTTAGAAGAGTTTCTACGTCAAAATGGATCATTGAATATGGTTGAAGTAAGATCATTCAATACTATTCAATACTATTATTCATTGGAAAGACTAATCTGTATTTATGACCTACTACTATTATCTATCTTATTTGAGGTAATGATACGTTCTCAAGATAATGGAAGTTTAGTGAGAGAAGAGCATCGAGAACAATTATCGAACTTATTAAATGAAATTATCACTAAAGTAAGAATAATCTTTATTAATATTCTATTCCAATTATTCTATAGATAGAAGTTCCTGATGATTCTGGCCGACATCTCACATTCTGGGATATGTGTGAACCATATTGTTTGAAGAATGAACCATTATTTGCATTACTCAAATTATATGGAGGAAATTATTCACGATTTCAAGTTAGATTATATCCATTCATTCAATATTCAATAGAATATTTAGATAACATATCCTACAATGGACTTGATGGGTCAAGATATCTTCATAGCATCAAATGTCTATGATGTGGAATTGGATAAAGATGGTGAAACTATCAAAGGATTTCGAACTGCTATATTGAGATTTTTCCTTGTACATAACAATATTGAAATTCCAAAGAAATGGGAAGCTAAGGTTCATATTTAATTTGCTCCAAAAACATTAATTTGAACGTATATTTGTCATATTCTCATAATTATCTTAACATTTGAAGGTTGTCGATCTACTTTATTCCGATAAATATCCTCTTCTCGATTCTGGAGCTGCTTCTGATAATCTCGTAGCTCAAGAGGTTTGAACTAATCGATGAATCAATCAACATATCTCCAATCGATGAATCAATTAATATATTTCTAATCAATGAATGAATCAATATATCTCTAATCGATGAATCAATCAATCAATATATCTCTAATCAATGAATCAATCAATATATCTGTAATCGATGAATCAATCAATATATCTCTACTCAATAAATATCTCAATCCATTTATAGGTTCGATCAATGGGAACAAAGACCGCTCCTCTTCTATCGATTGCTGTATTCTGTCTTATGATATTTCTTGTTCTTTCATCATTCAGGTATGTGTTTCATTTCATGTCTTCTCTCTTCATTCTTTATCATATTCTCATTAGTTCTAGTTCATTTGTCATATTGAGTTCGAGTTGTAACTAACAAAGAAAGAGTACTTTATAGACACAGAAGAAGAGAATCAAAACCAATCGAATCAATATTGGGAGCTTTGATTCCTATTCTTGCTGGCGTTACTACTGTAAGATATATCAATCAATAATCAATCATAACAATTTATATAATTCTAGGTAGGATTAGTATCCGCAAGTGGATTACCATTCCAATCAATAGTCGTATCAACTTTGTTCCTTCTTCTTGCTATTGGTATTGATGATGTCTTCCTTATGTTATCATCCTGGCATAGAACTGACAATCAGAAAGAGATCAAAGATCGAATTGCAGAGACAGTCATGGTATATTCATAATCATAATCATCCATATATAATATACTTTGATATAGGTCTCAGGATGTTCAATGACTGTCACATCAATAACTAATCTTATCTCATTTGGTAATGGAGTTCTATCAACTACTCCTGTATTACAGACATTTGCTATCTATTCAACTGTCGCTTCTATCATATGTTATCTATATCAGGTAACACAATACATCAATGAAACAATATAAATCTAAATCATTCAGCTAATCCTTTTCCCTGCTATTCTTGCTATAACTGCCCATAAAGAATACAAGAAAGCTGATGAGGAGTGCAGGTTAGACATCAAAGATCAAAGTTCAAAGAGTATCTTCTTGTTCAGATCATGTATGCCTGAAGAGATCAAGACGATCTCGGTGATGCGTGAGAGAAGAGAAAACGCTCTGAAATGGTTGGCTAGACTAGTCACTAAAAGGTACAATACATTCATTTATCGAAACAAATGAATGTATGGTTATTTAGATGGATGATTATTCCAATAATTCCTATTCTTATCGTATTCTGGACTATTTCTGTCTATGGAGTACTTCATGTTGAGACTGATTTATCTGTTCAGAAACTAGCCCTACCTGATAGTAGACTTGTACAGTTCAAGAATAAATATGATCAATCACTTAAGGTACAATCATATTTATTCGTTCATTAAATAATCATTATTGATTAGGCCATGCAAACTTACGCTGTTGTTGTTAGTAATCCTGGAGATTTACGTGATCCCACTCAATTGGAAAGAGTACAAGTATGGATTATTGATTGATTACTTCCATTCATTGATCTACTTTAGAATCTAGTGACCCGATTTGAGAATGCTTCATATGCATTCGGAAAGAAGAGTACTTATTTCTGGTTGAGACCATATCAAGAATACCTTCAATTCTATGGTAGCGATGCTGAAGATGAGGTCGGTTACTAATCATTGATTCTTGATCTTTGATCTTTGATCTTTGATCTTTAGGAAGTTCCCTTCACTTATACAGATATTCCTGCATTCTTAAAGAACGAGATGTACACAATGTATAGGGCTGCACTTAGGTTTGTAAAAGAATACATTTTATTTGTTTTCTTTAGTTTTATGATTGTTCGTTGTAGAGTAAATGAGACTGCTTGTGAATTGAATGAACCTGAATGTATTGAGAAATTCTTATTCTCAAGTGGATTTACTACTGTTGTACGGTATGATATCGATTGATTTATTCATCTAATCAATCAATATATTAAGATTCAATGAAATGTATCCTCTGATTGATGAATGGAGAAGAATCGGAGCTGAATTTCCTGAATTGAACGTTACTTCATATACAGAAAGAAGTAATTTCGCTGATCAGGTATATTGTCCTTTAAAAGATATAAACCGTCATATGAATCATCTCATTTCTACATTCTTGTGTTCTTGTGTGCGAAATCGTTCAAGGTTATCATTATAAGAGAACACTTTTGATCATTGATTGTAGGTGAAGAAATGATTGAAAGAAATGATAGAAAAGTGAAGAGACTTGTTAACTATCTAATGTGCTCACTACACAAAACTGAAACACTATCGCATGAGATATCACTTGTGACAAATAATAACAACAGTTATCTTATCAAATATTTATGACTTACTAAGATGATATTGAATATTGTGCGTATAAAATGTACTTGCATAAGAAAATGACAAACGGGCTCTATAGAACGGAAGTCGCTCAAAGGCTAGATCTAAACCACCTCTCGATTGTCTCTCCGCTGCCTCTTACCTAACCCGGCTGACCTTCGCCGCGCGCTTTGTGATATAAAGAGATCGGCCTATTTTCTGAACCATGACAAAACAAGAAATAGTCTCTTCTACAAATAAAACAAGTGATTTTTATACGCTCAATAATGCTCTTCATTCAGTCAGTATCACTCGAACCAGTCATATGGGAGACATTATATTCAGAAGTTCTTTGTATGGGACTATCATTCCTCATATTTATTCCTGATCTTATCTCTATCACTTCTGCTATGTTCTCATTGATATCAGTCAATCTTGGTATAATCAATCAATATAATTCATTATAATCAATCAATAATCAATATTCAGGAGTATTTGGTTTCCTTGCCCTATGGGGAGTGGGAGTTGATCCATTCTCAATGGCTTCACTTCTTATGTCCATTGGTTTCTCTGTTGATATATCTGCTCATATCTCTTATCATTATTATGAAACTAAAGCACCCGTAAGTATTATATCTTTATTGATTGATTAGTTATTGATTAATCAACTTTTTCAGACTCCTCGTGAAAGAATGGAGGAAACTCTTGTTGATATTGGATGGCCAACTATTCAAGTATAATTCATCTTTATTTATAATTATAATTATATTTCTATTTATAGGGAGCACTATCAACTTTATTTGCAATGTCTCCAATTCTAATCAAACCATCATATCTTGGTCTTGTCTTCTTAAAGACTGTATTCCTTGTCACTGTATTTGGACTTATTCATGGATTGATTATTCTTCCTGTTTTATTAAATTTCTTCACTTCTGTTTTTAGAAATGGACAAGTAAGTACAATGAAAAATAAGCACATGATTTAAAATATTCTATCTTTAGGTACGTGCGTCCGAATCATCGGAAAGAGTGAATACTAATGCTATTCCTCCTCACAGAATATCCATTAAGAGTTTTACATATAAAGAAGAGGAACGGGCATAATCTATCTATATATTGATCCATTGATCTATTCATTTATTCATTCCATTCATCTTTCATTCCAAATGAGTCTCATTATGATTACGGGCATTCCATTATTATATCTCTTTATTATAAATATGACCATCCATGTCTCTTTATATGTCGTGTATAAATCTTTGTTCGCTCAATTCATTCAATTTCAAACAGTTTGTACCAGTCTATATCACTCACGAGCACGAGGTCAGTCTGTGACGTCACTCGTTTCGCCAATTCAAAGCTTTGTTGTAAATAATGTGATCAAAGTTGAAACAATTGTGATGAAGTTGCTTAACACTGAGAGTATTCATTCAATAGTGTACATACAATACAAGTTCGATCAATTGATGAGAAATTGGAAAATGAACCAATGAAACTAAATGAGAAACCACACCTGTTCATGTAGTAAATGGAAAGAAGAAGACAAATTGATGTTTATTGCAATGAAATAACATTTGTGTTAAAATGAAAGAGTTTTGTGATGAAAGTGCGGCGACCCTTTTGAATGAATGAATCAAGTACAATGAAACAAACTGAGAAGAAGAGGAAGAAGGAAAGATGAATAGGATAAGGTATGGAATAGAAGAATGAACATATGGACAAAGTGAGAGTATACATGCTAATGAAGAGATTCAGATTGTAGATAACAAAAGCCAACTATATATCTCCACATCTTCTTTTTGTCAATTTGATCTCATTTCCATACATTGGACGAATAATCAATTCTGCTGATATTCTCATCTCATGAGTTGCTAGTTTGGCTTCCACCTTTAATTTAAGATAAGATATAATTAGAAGATTAAAGAGAGAATTTACCTTATGCTGCCTCATAAGAGTAGCCAATACACACTTTTCTTCCATTATGGCAAATCTCTGTCCTAAAAAAGAGGTAAATCATTAACTATATTCATGAATACAATCGTTTACCTATACAATTCCTTGATCCGGCAGAGAATGGAATGTATGAATAAGCATGTCGATTAGTATCAACATCAAGGAATCTTTCAGGAATGAATACTTCAGGATCTGGCCAGAAACGAGTATCCTAAATGGATTAAAATGTAGATTACGGTAGAATGGAGTGGCATTGATTACTTTATGAACCATAGAAGGTATTACAACAACAGCTGTACCAGAGGGAAGAATTCGATCTTCTGAAATCAATCAATATATAGTTTATAATCAACATTTGATAATATCGATCGATTAAAACGTGAACTGACTTATTTTGAGATCTTCTTTTACCAGTCTTGCTATAATAGGAACTGATGGATAAAGTCTCAATGTTTCTTTGAAGGCTGCTTCCAGATATCTGAGTTTACCTATATCTTCATAGGTGACGTCACGATCAGAATCACCAAAGATCTATAATATTGATTTGTTTAAATGAAATATTGATTTATTGAAAGATTATATTGATTAAGCACCTCATCCAATTCTTCATGAACTTTTCTTTGTTTATCAGGATTATTTCCCATTAGATGAAGGAACCAATTGATAGCAGCAGAAGTGGTATCATGTCCCTAGAATCACATATTTTAGTTTATATATTTCACAATTCATACATATACTTAATTTACGAGGCAAAATAAACCATATCTTATTTATTAGAGATTTCATATCTCTCTATCTAACTATCTCTATCTCTCTCTATATATTTCTCTATTTATTTTATCAGAGATTATTACCTCAAATGTGAAAGTGTCCACTTCTTCACATATTCCTTCAATAGATAAATCTCCTTTACTATTCATATCTAACATTAAATCTAAGAATGCCATTCTTCTTTTTCCTTCGATTGTTTCTTTTTCAAGTAAAGATTGAACTCCTCCAGCCTCATCGGCCATTCTCTTTCGTTCACGAATTACCTTAATATACACTCATATATTATTTGTTTTGATAAAAAAAAACAGAAAAAAAGAAACGAGATTTTTATATCGAAAAGGAATAAATGTTCTTTGTGAAACATACATTTCCAGTGAATTCATGTAGAATCTTAATACATTTCTTCTGTTCTTTTCCTTCTCCAAAAGTATTGAATATGAAGTCAGGATAGTACATTGGCTTGATCATTCGATAGAAGATGATCTTTTTCATTCTGATAAAGATGAATAGAGGAATAGATTGATATGAATGATTACTTACTTCATGACAGCATCGAGATAAGGAGATGGCTTATTCTGTGCATCAATACAAACTCCTAAGGCACATTCACATATAATATCAAGTGTACATAGAGTAACTGTATGGAATACATCAGAGAACTTATTCCCTGCCTTTTCCCATATTCTATTACAAAGAGTACGAGCATGTCTATTATAGACCTGTAATCAATCAATAATTCAATTCAGATAACTGAGGAATCATAGAAAAGATGAAGGGAAAAGCAACCTCGACGAAGTCTTTTAGAATATCATAATGAAAGGTAGGAGTCAATAATTTTCTACGAGGGCGCCATTTCTCAGGATCACTAAAATATCGATTGATTTTAATTCCTAATCAATTATATTAACCTAATCAATAAACCATCTCCAATCCATGCAGAAAGAAATCGATATTGAAGAGGTTTATACAACATCTTGTTACTTGATAGAATAGCCTCAGCTTCTTCAGCTCCATAAATAAGGACAAATGGAAGACCCGATAACTAGAATTGAATATAATGAATTGATAAATGAAGAAGATCAAAATATACCCAGATTCTACACATCCTTTCTCCATTTTCAGTTAACATATATGCAAGACCTTGCGCCTGTTCGAAGAATTCTGAATTATTAAATCACTAATCTTCGATAAAAATCAATCAATATAATACCATCAGCAACAAAATGTAATTGATGAAGATTTCCTATGACTGGAAGAGCAGAAGGTCCTTGTAATGACGATAATTTATCATAGATATATTTGATCTTATAGTAGATCAATCGAAGAATCCATGCCAATGCAGTGAATATTGATACTATTGCTATAACCCCCATGAGGAGTTCAATTGAGATTTACTCTCGAATGGAATTAGATGAGGTACTGTAAATATATTGATTGAAATAAAACAATAAAATTAATCAATAGTAAGAGGAGGGATGTTCAAATGAAGTGAAGTAATGTAATGATGTGATACTGGATTGAAAGGAGAAACAATAAGGGATGGTGAATGAAGAATGGTGAATATCAAACAGAAAAGAAGTGCGACAAATTATGAGAATAATTGAAAAAAACTCGGACGACTTTTAGAGTTTTTCACATTCTTGATGAGACATTATCTAAGTTTTCTTATGTGGTGTTAGTTTTCAGAAAATCACTCGGAAGAGAGCAAAAGAGTGTTAGTTTTGTCCTCATGAAAAAAACACTGTAAAGGCAAATATATCGGTTTCTAGACTGCTGTAGACTTGAAACTTATTATCTGCGTTAAACAAATAATAAAACGTTCAAGTGTCGTGCTCTAAAAAGAACGGAGATATTTGCATTTTTTCATGCGTATTCAAGTTTTTCCGGAAAAAAACTTCGTTTATAATTTTTTTTCGGGATTTAAAAAAATAAAACAAGTTTCAAGTCTATAGCTAGTCAGGGACAGAGATGTTTAGCGTTTTTGTTTTTTCTTTCCAAAAGGACATATCAAAATCCATTTTACTTTTTTCCGAGTGCGGAATTGGTGTGAGCGGTGGGTCAGTAGTCAGTCATTTTCACACGTTTTTTCGCTAACAAAATTAACACAGTGAAATAAATTTTATATTCCTACTCCGAATGCACAATTGAAAGGATTATTTTCGGAATTACGAATTCCTAATATTACGCCCTACTTCACAGATCTATTAGTCAAATACATTGACGGCTACCCCATAATCTAATGAACAATTTAACAAATACATTTAGAAAAAAATTAATTAAATGACATTTTTGAAAATCTTGTGAACTTTTGCCAAATTTTCCCATAATTTGCGACAAATGTTTAACCGTTTTCGCTGTACGCGGTATAATGAGAAACAAAATAATATGAATGTAAAAGTGAATAGAATCAATATGAATGAAGAAGATGAATGAATGAGATGATCAATCAGGTAGAAGAAATTGTAGATGAGTATCAATCTAATATACATTCATATTAAAAGGTGAACATAAATCCCATTATTCAAGTCCTGCAGAGATCACTGCCATCATTCATCATATATTACCCCATAAACGACTATAATAAATGGTGTAATTATTAATGGAAATAAAATGTTTAGAATGTTGAGTAGAATGAGGTAGCTAATTTAGGAAGGATAAATGAATGAATCTCTTAATCTCTTCGTTTGATCTTTTTCTCCGAATGTCCCATTAGAGTACATGAATGAATGAAAGAAGGATGTCGGGTAGATCATTATCATAGACAACTTTATCCATTCAATCAACGACTAAATGGAGATGGTATTGCACTATTTATGAATAGGAAACATGAGTATAACAACATATGACAATAACGATTATAATCAATCAATATGAACTATTAAAATCTCTCAGTTCTTGAACAACCAAATTGTCTTATTGATTCATTCAATTCTCTCAATGCTGCTTCTCCACAAACTTTTGATGAATCTTCGGCTAAACATTGTCGATATTCAAGTAGTCCCACACATTTGTCCTATAATTATGCTGTTACTATGATAATATGTGTGGAATATAACCTCTTCTTGTCCAGGAGCGAATATTCCTTCAATATATCTAGTACATTTTCCTTTTGATTGTTGAGTTGATAGACATTCAAAATGAGTAAGGAATCTAGCTATATTCTGTGGTGAACAAGAATATCCAAGATGATCTCGGAAGAAACGAATCTGTTCAAGTATATCATTATATTGAATGATAATACTATATAGACAGGAAGGTGCGAAAGTGAGGTAAGGGAGAGGGAGAGATGAAAGGGATAAAGGAGAAAAAGGAGAGGGAGAGGAAAGAAAGGATAAAAGAGAAAAGGGAGAGGGAGAGGAATAGGGCGTATTGTTGTATAATAAACGAGAGTTGGAATCAACGTCATAGATAGAGTAATACTCGTTATATGAATGGATACAATTGTAACTGGATATCTATTCAATCATTGGATTACCTCATCATCTCTTAGACATTTCCTAATTGTTTCCATTCCAGCACATAAAAAGATATTGGCATAATCATCACATAATTCAAGAATTTCATTTGAAGATAATGAGAATAGAACGAAGGTTATCTGCAATATCAAACTCTTTTAGAACTTCATAATCTATGTAAAATATAATTAATTATCGAAGACTCACATTAGAAATCTTCCTATTCTCTTTCAGTTTCATCCATCGATTAATTAATGGTTTCATACAATATCTTGATTTATTTCTCAATTGTGGTTTACATTGATCTACTTCTTCAATAACTTCAATTCTTTCAATTCTTTGTTCAGTATCAACTGAATTCTCAGACGGAGTCAGAGTAGTCACATCAACTATTGATTCATCTTCTCCACTATAATATACATAATAATATATAAATAATAGTATAATATAGTACCTTAGATTCTTTGTAGCGAACACCTTTGGTTTCTTGATTCTATTAATAATATCATTAGTTGATTGAGTATTTGGTTCTACAAATATTTGATCTCCTTCTTCTAATTCTGTATCTATCTGAAATTGATTGTATGAAACACAAAAGATAGATTAATCGTACTATCTTTTTCCCTTTCTCTTTCTTAGTTTCTTTATTCAAACTTTCTTCAAATTCTTCATTAGGGGTAGATTCAGTTGTAGATGAAGGAATTATTGTTGTTCTTTGTGATTGGAATAGATCTTCACTCATCAATATTGTCATCAAATCAGTTGTTCCATCTGATAACATCAAAGTTCAAAGATCAAAAAGTTCAAAGATCAAAGATCAATAATATCTTACTGTTCTCAAGTGCTTTAGTATTACATCCAAGTGTGAATAAAGTAGAAATGAAAAGATCAAACGCTTCGGGTGAACATTCAATCAAAGATCTTCTTGCATAACAAAGAAATTCATGAGATGAGGCACAATCTGTTATAGGACTACTAGAGATCGATTCACATCCCTAAAAAGATCAAAGATCAAAGATCAGTAAAGTAATTTATTGATTGAATGAAGCATAGCTTGGTTAGATTCGCATGCCACACAATCTACACTATTGACACAGACACAACTACAGTAACCTTTTTTCCTTCCATATCTCGTTTTTCCCATTGAAGTATTCCCTATAGTTATTATTTAATTCGATATATCAATCAATAATGTAATATGATCAACAAATCAATCAATACCTGCATGGTAGTAACTTTCTTCAAACATTGAAAATCTTCAACAAATGATTGAGATAATGATGCAGTACACATAGTTCCTATTCTCATATCCATCGTATTCACTGTCTATTTATTCATTCATATTGATTCATTATCAAAAATCATATTAACTTACAGAACTTCCAGTACAATTCAGATCAAAATGAGGTCCCAGGCATTTTTCAGTAGTTCTTCGATAATCTTCACATAGATCTCGAATCTCAGCTGATGGGAAAGAGAATACATGAATAGGAAGAGATGATATCCATACTGATGTACGACTATAATCAATTTTGATTGTATTGATTGATTCAATCGATATCATACTCTGCTAATTCAGAATAACATTCAGTCAAGAACTTCTCTTGTTCTACTGAACACTCAATACTTTTAGATAGATCAGAAGATATTGATTGATTGATTATTGATTGATTTATTGATCGTGGTTCTTTGATTGTTTGAAGTGATAAATCATCTTGATCATCAATATGAATAGGAGTTCCTTCTATTGGATCATCATATCCACTTCCTTCAATTAATGGTAAATCTAAATTTATTAAATATTGATCTTTATAAGTAATAGATTGTTATACCATCTTCATCTAATCTCATTTTCCTCAGTTCTTCTTTGATATAAACTGAAAGTATATAAATAATTCGATATTCATATTTAATCTACATACTATTTGTATTATTCATTGTAAGCTCGGATGTTGAATTGGCAACTTGAAGAAGTTGATTGATTCTATCGTCGAAATCTACAAAGCGTCAATATTAGATGAGATTTATATTGGAATGAATGAATACCTTGAATGGGACATCCAAATGAACTGAGAGAAGCAGCAAAAGAAATCATTGATCCCTCTCCACAATCCGATTCTATTCTATCTTTAGTACAAATGAAGAATTGATGAAGAGATGAACATTTATGAGAATGAGAAGATGAAGGCATTAAACCCATCAATGATGATAAACAATGTCTACTACGAAGAAGTGATCCTGATATACATGGAAGAGCATCTATAATCACATATTATCATATTATTCTTTCAAAAATTCTTTTACAGTCTTGCGATGCTTTTTCGAATGTTTCAAATGATACCCAGACATAAAATGAGTTGCAATCAAACCTAGCACAACACTAGGGTCAGTTTCATGAAACTACAAAGATTTCTTTATCCCACGATTTTTGAATAAGAAAAAATATCTGTCACGAATATGCAACATTACTACATGTGGCGCTCATCTACAGAATGTTTCCTTCGCCTCTATCTTATTTCCTTCTCCCTGAGATGGACGACGGCCCAGGCCTTACATATTTGACTACTCCATTTAAAAGCCTTTACCTTCTCAAAGCGCTGGGTCAAAAGCAACATGGAGGTTGCGTCATTGCGATACATACATAGACATAAAGTTGAACATAAGTGTAAAAACAGCTGGGAGCATTGTTCGTTCATTAATCGTTCCATAATTTTGCGCCAAAACAATTTTTGTCTCTCAGACATGACATAGCAAAGCAAATAGGCGTACGCTATTTTCACAGTACTTGATAACTAAACGATACATCCAAATAACTATAATATAGATTCGTGGATAAAAATTACAAGTTGAATATTTTACTCGTCTCTCTTCGTACTCTAATTTTGTGAAATATGTGTGTAGTTTCATGATATTCAACCTAATATAATATTGTTAATGGATAATGTACCCAATATGAGTTGTGCTGTTGGTCCACAGAAGAATTCAACATTCTGTAGTACATGAGAAGGAATAGATGAATCATAACGAGGAAGATTGATTAGATCAATGAGACATGATGAACGAATTGATGAATATGAATCACATAGAAGAAGTACTGATGAACGAGTTAGAAATGGCATCTGAGAATAATGATAGTGATGATGATGAACATGGTTGATATCGATATTGGATATGTTTGGTATAGGATATTGGACAATTCGACAAAATGACACCCTTACGTTTATTTTCTTCACATAGATATTTTTTTCTTATTGGATTTTAATATATTCCATTTTAATTATTTGATATTTCAGTCTATTTCCTACATTTCCTATCATTGATAGGAATACCGATAAAAGTATTGTAACTTTACAATGAAATAAAAAGAAATTCATTTGAATATTTAATTTAGCGATATAGTGATATAACTTACACTGAATACAATAGGTGAATTCTTAGCTTCAGATGAATGAAATGATTCCCAATCATTAAGAAATGGTCTAATACATCTTGTTACTTCTATTTCTGCCTCTTCAGATATCACTCGAGATGTAGAAGGTACTGTAGATGAGACACGAAGATTACGGTAGAAAAGATCAAAGATCAAAGATCAACCTCCTGTTAATATACTTGGAATAAAGTAGAAAAGAAGTAGCAGAGATAGTTGGATCATATCGAACAGTTAATCTGTCCTCTAAGATATCCACCCTTTCCCCTCTCCCTCTCCCTCTCCCTCTCCCTCTCCCTCTCCCTCTCCCTCTCCCTCTCCTTCTCCCTCTCGGACTCTCCCTCTCCCCCTACGATCGAAACCTGTCCCTCTAGAAGAGCCCGAAGGAACGGGAGAGAGAGACTAACTAGTATGAGAAGAAGTATGAATAGAAAAGAAATGAAAAGGGAATAGGGAAATGATAATCATATGAATGAATGAAACAAAATGAATATGATGATGAATGAAGACGATAGATGAAGTTGTTAGACTAAAAGAATAGATAATAAGTAATTAGTTTAGAGTGTTCGACCCCTATTTCACTAGACCAACTTATTCACTCTAGTATAGACTAATTACTCTTTACTCCAAACCAACTTTTCACTTTCAATTCTACTCATTTAGTAATAACAAACAACAATATTTACGCTTTCGTGTGATAAATTTTAATTAAAAATGATAAATCAATGATGAACTGTGCAAACTATTATTTTTTGAATTTTTAAAAAAAAAAAAAACAGTATTTTAAGAAAATAAACAAAACGTTATTGTAAAATTTATCAGTTGACCTTTAGAAAAAAATTGAAAAAAAAGCAAACGGTCGTTGTTGTTGAAATTCTCACAGAATTTAGATCTCCAATTCTTTTTTCTTGAAAACGCAAATAACAAAAAAGTTACACCGTCTACAAGCAATGGCCAGTAGTTAGTTTACAAGGCGATTCTCTTATAATCTCGTTATCTGACGTCTTTCATATTTCTCCCATCTTTATCAGTATCTGAATAGGAAAAAGTGTGCGGTAGCGGTAATAGAACACGCCTCCATCTACTCATGTCGTCTATGCTCATTGTCAGAAAAAAACTAGACAAATTCTCGAACGATGAAGAGGTACGAAGTCGGTACTATTCGAGAAGTAGAAGGGATACTAACCAATGCGCTGCAGGAGCGATTGGGGAGATGGAGTATCTGAAATCTCGTATCGTAACATTGATATCAATAATATTTATGCGTTTTCGAGAAAACACGGTACAGAAAAGAACGAATAAATAAAATGTGTGAATGAGACGAACAAGTAGAAAAGATGAAAACTATTGTTGGTGAACAAAGAACTGTCGAATTCACTCTGTGGAAACATTAAAATATTTTATACGACGGTATCTATGATGATATTATAAAATTGTTCTATTCGTACTCATTGCTTGAAACTCACATACATCCGTTAGATTAATATTTTCTTATTGTTTGAACATATGTTTCATAACAATAATAAATAAAATCAGCCATCTTCTGCTTCTGATAAGATTGAATAGAAGAAGTGAAGACAATATTATATTGATATCATCTAAAGAATACTTCATTGTACTTCGATCTTTTTCTTCTTTATCTTAAGACTCAAAAGATGACTCATTCATGGTCATAACAGAACATCAATGACTCATTTTAACCCCCAGAGAGTCATCTCTCCCTCTCCCTATGCCTACCTCTCCCTCTCTCTCTCCCTCTCCTTCTCCCTCTACCTCTCCCTCTGTACCTCCCTTGTTCTCCCTCTCCCTCTCCATCATCTCCTCAACTCCATCAGTCTTCTTCAACAGCTGTTCATTTCTTCGTTATCATTTAAAAGTGATTATATTCTTCATTCTTCTTATTCTTCTTCAGAATGAATCAACTTCATCTACTTCTTCTCTTACTCATACCTTTATGTTCAGGTATTCATTAATCAATCATCTAATCAATAATCGATTGATTATAGGATATACTTTTGAATGTCTTGATACATGTCTATGTGATACAAAAGATGAAGTGATTCATTGTCATAATGGAGAGAGGAAAACTCTCACTCTACCTGAAGTATTTATTTATTTATTTATTTATTCCATCTTCGGTTGTACTTATCATCTTTATCCTATCATTATAATATAATGGCTGATTTAGAATGAACGTCTTCGTGGTTTTCATGCTATTGGAATGACATACAATCAGATTGAAAGATTACCTAAAGAAGATGAGATTATTGATAAGTTCCCTGATCTACTTGTTAGTTTAATTATCGATTGATTCATTCTAATCATTCATTATTCCAGGCTATTGATGTTGAGAGAAATCCCAATTTTGATTGTTCATCTATCCTTGAATTCTCAAAGATTAAGATAATCTCTGATTGTTATAAGAATGTCACTGATATTAGTCAAATTCCTGAGATTCATCGTCCCACTCAGGTATTTAATTACGTTGAAATTTGCATAGGATGAAGTTTAATATTTAAGTTCTCTATTTTCCCATATAAATAATATATTATGCATTCATGAATTCCATCAATTCGATTTCTATTTCTTTTATTTTCATGATCTTTCTATAGTCCCTTTTCATTTCATAGAATATTTATCTCCTTCTTCGTCTAAAGTTCAATTCATCCCTTTTCTCTCACTAGAACAAACATGTCCACGTGTGACTTCTTGCTCCTACAATCTACTTCTCTATCTCTAGGACCTCTCTAGGGCCTCTCCCTCTCCTTATCTCTCCCTCTCCCTCCAGGCCTTAACTCTCCCTCTCATTCCCTCTCCTCCTCTAACTTCTTCTCATTCTAATTGGCCTCTGTCACTCACTCAACAATTCTCTTACTTTTTCTTTCCTTGATTGTACTCTCGATGAATAATTGAGAATATGAAGGAAGTAAGAAAAGGATTAGAATAGGAAGGATGAGGATAGGCAAAGCGAAGGGAGGGGAGAAGGAGAAGGAGAGAAAAGGAGAGGGAGAGAGGGAGAGAGAGAGAGAGAGAGAGAAGAAGAAGCAGTATGGCCATCATTAACCTAATCACTTCTTCCTCTTTCTATTCCTCGCATGACAGCCAATGACTACAGTACTTTTCTTCTTCTTTTCTATCATGAACTGACTTTATTATAGGACTGCGATTTTGTTTGTCAATCGAAGAAACATTATGAGGAACTTCATAAATATGTATTGAAGTTATGGGAAATAATCAAGGATAAATATAAGAACTTCGATAAGGATGAAACATTGAAACAGATAAAGGTTCTCATGTGGAATCAATTAAAGGTTGATCTACTATATGAAGTTGTAGATCAATCGATTGATTTGTATGAATATATTAATCAATAATATCATTATAGGCTTTCTTCATTGAATCAATTCAATCAATCAATCGTCAAATTGATAGAAGTTTAGAAGAATTTCATCCAAGAAATCAAAAGAAATCAGATGTGAGAAGATAGCATAGATGAATAGATAGTACTAGTAGATGGTAGAGTAGTATAGATGATTTATTGATCTTTGATCTTTGATCATATTCAGACAATTGAAGCAATCTCACCAGCTCCAACTCTTGAATTGGTAACAGAAGAACTTGACTGATCTAATCATATCTTCTTCTTCTGTCTATTCATTTTGTTTGTTCCATTCTTTCTTTGATCTTCTTCAACAACTGTTCTCATTCTATTATTTTCTATCTCTCTAATGAACTCTTCTCTAGTAAATATAAACTTATTGTGTGATCAGTAATTTATCAATCAATATAATTATTGATTAGAAATAAACAATTGTACATTACTATAAATTGAAAATAAAATCACAGTTGATATAAAAGATAAGAAGGAACAATGATCGATGAATGAATATAAAGAATCATTATAATAAAATTAAAAATGAGAAATAGAACCCGAATAAGGATACTAAAGAATAAGAATCGTTGAGAAGACCTGTTGGAATGAATATCATCCGTATTGATGAAATGAATCAATTGAAATAGATAATAATAGAATGATTTAATGAGTGACAACAACTTCTTTTGGAGATGGTTGATCAAATGTCTGTGAGAGATAATGCCACCAATATATTAACTGAAATGAATAAATTATTATTAATAATGAATAAATGAGACTTACATTGAATAAAGTAAATGCTAATGGAAAACAAACAATGGAGAATTTATCAACACTTTCTGGATGAAATCTTAAGAAGCATCCAGTTGATGGAATAGATGAAGGAACTGGTGGATATGGAGTGAATTCTACTCCATTTGCATGTAACTGAACGAAATATTCCATATTATGACGAACTATTCATCTATTAACTTATTACATATAAAATATACGGTAAAGGGTGCAAAAGAGTTGAAAGGATAAGTTACGTGCAGGAACTTAGATAGAACGAAGGAGATAAAGGGATAACATAGATAATGAATGGATAGAATGAATGAACTCACTCCATATACTGAATCTAGTGGAAGATTACATCGATTCTATAAGAAGATTAAAATGAAAAAAATTGAAATAAAATGAAAGAAATTAAAGAAATGAAAAGGAAATATTGGTTAATATAGGATAGAGATAAAAAAGGATATTGATGTGATACTTACATTTTCAACTTCT
This sequence comes from Parapristionchus giblindavisi, assembly GCA_943737045.1. NCBI lineage: Eukaryota > Metazoa > Nematoda > Chromadorea > Rhabditida > Diplogasteridae > Parapristionchus > Parapristionchus giblindavisi. Next base: position 158,929 of record CALSFV010000096.1, on the reverse strand, counting down.
TCGAGTGTTAAAGGAGTATCAGAATCGAATGTATTCAAATGGAAATGGATTGGAGATGTGGGATGGATCATCTTAATTTATATATATTGAATATCAAATCAATATAATATACATACTTCATGCATTATTCTAGCTGATAATGTTCCATCCCTTATAGATCCATTACCGTTCCCATTATTATTGATTACTATAGATAAATATTGATTATTGATTGATTAGTCATAAATAGTTCCTACCAGGCATATGATCATTATCTAAATGAATTTGTCTTCTATTAACTCCTCCATTCCTCATTTGAGGTCTCATTAATCTTCTTTCGTTTCTATAATATTCAATCAATACATTCAATCTAATAGATTACGTCTACATATAATACATTCATACGTAGATTCAATTCATCTACTTCCTATATTCTAAGGAGTAATCATTCTAAGTATACCTTTTCCTTTCTTGTTGTCGACTACTATTCTGACATCGAGTAATATAACAGACAAAGGCTAATTCAAGCATAGTTCCGAATACAAATGATATACAACCAAGCATCCATACATCCATTGCTTAAGAGTTTATTATATCTCTCATCAAAAGGAATATTTCATTTAATCAAGCTAATATTCACTTTTACACGTACATAGAAGAACTGCATTGTAATGTATTCTCAGAAAGCAATCATCTCTCTTTTCATAAACAATTATTGAATGTATTATAGTTTACCTTTAACATATGAAACTCTGGGCAGATTCTTGAGAATATTTCCAAATTGGAAAGTAAGAGCAAGAAGTGATGATATTCCCACTGTTGTTCGTGCCGGTAATGCTTTAGGTTCCATACAAAATGATACCCATGATACGATTATAGTGAGATATGTTGGGACATAGGCCTAGATTATCAATTATCATGTCATTTCAAAGGAATTAAAGGAACTTACTTGAATGATATAGAAACCATATCGACGTTTGAATGTAAATGTAACCTTAAAGATATTCATTAGAACACTTTTATAGTCAATATGTCAAAAAAAAAGAAACATGTTGTCACAAAATTTTATGTCCTTTCTACAAAATTGAACACCATCATTTGCTGTTCATAAACATTTGATAAAGAATACTAATTATGCAACAACAGTTGCTCTATTATTAGATCATATTTTGTAATATCCACAATGTATACCATCTCTCACTGAAATACACCTAGACTGTCTAAAGGACTTTAAAACTACGACTGCATCATAAAGATTTGGCATGATAATTTCGTTTTTCCGTGATGAAGTTAAATATTTCATTAACCGTTAAATGAACATTAAAAGGTCATTAATGTTTGTTCATTAGGCTTTTATTCATCTTCGTTTCCAATTTCAGATTTAATATTTAAAGATCAAATTCCTTTTAAAATAGGATGTATTTAAAAGATTATTGATCATCTATTGAAAATGGATACATCGTTGTTTTTCAAAAATAAAATATATGAGGGCCACTTATGTTACACAATTTGTATTCTAGAAAACTTGTTCCATCTGATTATTTGATATTCCAAACAGCAAATGAAAGTATCGTTTTACATCAATCAATACAAGATCAAAATGAAGATATAATAGTTTTGAACAATAATTTGATGAGTATGTTAAACGAACCTGTAGTTGATCCCAATAACCATTAGGATATAAAAGAGTGGAATTTGTAGGAAGGAAATCAATCATATCGAAATCAGGTAATTGTATTGTTTTCATCATAGTAACTGCTTCTTCCATCCAATGTAATTGAACCTAAAAGGAATCATTGAATGATCATCAATTAGTCTATTGAACCTCTTCTGAATTATGTGAATAGCTCTCAAATATGAGTATGCATTGTTGAACATCAAATGGAAATCTTCTAAGATCCAATCCACATGGAGCTTTCACTGATAAACGATGATTAACCCATACTGTTCCATTCTGAAAATAGGAATATTATTTATTATCTATTAAATATTATAAAAGAATTGTTCTTATATGTACAGGGCGCGCCATAATTACCCGAACTGTTGTCTCCATATGATTCTCCCCTTGGGAATGTGACTTGAGTGATATGGTTCATGGTAAAGCTTATCAAGAATACGGGCAGCAGTAGTGTACTAGCGAATCTCGCTGTAGCTCTTGCACAGGCCTTGAGTATCTTCTCATATACGACTGCCGAAGTAGTTTTCATTGAGTTCGTCCCATGCCTTGAAAAGGGGAGCACTGAAGGAGTCGAGGGTCTGGTGCTTGATAGAGGACATCTTGGCCTACAACACCTCCAAACACTGCAGTCGAGGAGGTTGAGATTGGGGGAGTTCGGAAGTAATTCAATGTGATGGATTTTGCCGAGTGCATGGGTGAAAAACCACGACTGGGTCAACTTTGTCATGTCATTGACGACAGAATCTTGCCGAAAGGTCTAGTGGTCCTGACCGAAGTGGGTATGGTATCGGAGTAGAAGCGCGTCTTCGAGGATGTACTTGGTATAATATGCCTTATTGATCTAGACACATGGAGTGGCAAAAAGGAGGGGGGACTTTCAAGTTGGGCAAACAGCAGCTAAAACCTTGGCGTATTGTGGAAGACTGATATGACCCATGACCCCAGCCGTCTTGTAGGATTCTTTAAGATCAGAGGCAATGATTATGCTGTTCTCGATATTCAGGTTGTCTTTCAAGGTAAGATATTCTCTTCGCTGAACATCGTGCTGAAATGCGCGGACCTAGCACAACGCATAAAAAGATGAGGTCACCGTTCTCAGCGGAGCTTGGTCTGTCGCTCATTCGGTTCTAACAGTTTACTGTACTTGTAAGGGAGAAGAGTCAGCTGAGACCTGAGGAGACGAAGAATAGAAGTGTTCGAGATATCGAGTCTCCAGATCGTAAACTTGTGGTTTCGAAGCACCATCTTTCGGATGGGATCTCGGTTCGTAGCGGTGGAAACTGAAATCGGTCTACCTCTGCCCGGACGTTCCTTGTCAGTACCAAGATCTTGGTACACTATACCGGTATCGGATACAGCCGACTCGTGAAAGCCGAGCTGATGAACTATGACAATCTACCTTGTACACTTGAGAATGAGGGGTCACAGTCGACTTGACTTCCCCATTATTAGAAGAATTGACTAATTGTTTTGAAACCTTGAATAGGGAGTGGCCAATGATCACTCGTCATGATGCTGCAATAGGGGTTGAGCACTTGCATTAGGGGCCTGGGAATCATAATGGTGAAATCAGTTCGGGAAATTTTGGCGCACCCTGTACAATATGATGATACTAATTGACATATAACGCATTAATCATTATTTATTAACAAATCTTGCAGAGAAAATTCTTCAAAAACTTTGAATGTCTAAAAATTAACTGACGATATCGATTAGTTTGAGTATTCTATTATAATCTATTATTAGATATGTACGAGTACATTACACTTCCTCCTTCAGAGTATATTATATTCGATCGGACTACTCAATTCAATTCAATTCATACATTGTTAAAGTTTGAGAAAAGAACTTTTCTCACATTTTTCTCAGTGTAAGAGATGGATGTAAAGACAAAATGAAGTAGATCAATAATATTGATTACCTCATATAATATAAACATAATATTATCAGTTGGGGATGAATGAATCATTGTCTTCTTTGAATTGATTAAACATGTATTTGGTGTCCAAATCTTAGATATATGACGAGGCTTAAAATATAATTAATTTACATTTTTAACTCATTTTCCATATGAACAACGAAAATATTATAATCTTCCTAGTTGTAGTGAGCCAAAATAAATAAAAAATAATTTTAAAAAAAAAGATATAATGTACCTCCATAGTGATATTTCTTTTACAGGCAGGTAAACGACTAAATGATAAAGCTGGATCATGCCATAATTGAGTAAATAAAATATCAATTTCAAAATCAGAAGTGATCTCATTTAACGAACTCATATCCTGTAAGACAATCATTACTTCTTTTTCTTCAAATGAATTCCTTCATTGTCGTTTCTATTCCTCTGTTTCTTTCATAGAATTCATTCATTCTTTCTATTTATTATTTTATTCTCTTCCACAAACAATTATGTAACCATTGTATACTCAACAATTAACACCCATTTCATGTCTCTTTCTAATATATATTCATTATATTCATATTTATATACCTGAACATGCATTTCAATATAAACTTGTACACTATCTTCTGATTCGGGTAACATTTTGGTGTAATTATTAAATATCGTCTCTACTATGGCTCCTTCTGATAATGAATCAACTGGACATTTACGTCGTTTAGCCCATCCCTGAATAGATTGAATGAATTGAATGAATAGATATGATAGAGATGGACTTACTATTAGAAGAATGGATAGAAGAATGAGAAGATATCTCATTGATATGAATGAAACATATGAAGAATGAAGGAGATGAAGATAAGGAAGAGATGGAGGGGAGGGATGAAGAGAGAAGAGGGCTGAAGTGAATGGGAATTAGAATAATTGTATGTTGAGATGATGTGTGAAGGACTCATGATAGAGACGAAAGCCATTGAGAGACAAAGGGGGAGGGAGAGAGAGGGGGAGAGGGAGAGGGAGAGGGAGGAGGAGAGAGGGAGGAGGGAATGTTGCTTTAAACAATTAAGATTCATTTGATTGTAGTTGAATACAAATTATGGTCATACTCCATATAAAAGAGATAGAAAAAGATAAAACATACAAATGTGATTCGAAGAAAAAGAACGTTCGTATAGTTTACACATTGAATTGTATGAAACATATGTAGGACTTGGCTAATAAAAAGGTTCATTGACATTTCTTCCTTTTCATTAAAGAAGAAATATAGAGATATTGGATGTTCAAATGACAATAGATAGTTCAATATAAGATAATGAATATATGTATGAAACTGAAGGTGAGAGGATGGATAGGGAGAGAAGAATGGAAGATAATTATGGAATGTCCTATACATGATCTGCATGTTTCAGAAGTAGATCATATTGATATAGAGAATTGTATACAGATGTTATGAGGAATAAAGGTGAGAAGGAGAAGAGGGAGAGGGAGAGGAGATAGTGGAGGGAAATTGGAGGAGAGGGAGGGGAAGAGAGGGAGGGGAGAGGGGGGAGAGAGATGGGAACATGGAAAGAAAATATGTCTTTCTATTTTGATTATCTTTTGACTCGAGTGATAAAGGGAAGTCTTACTTCTCTCTTCTCTCTTTTTTATTTCTTCGTTTATTCTATTCTCTTTTCCCTTGAGACTCATTCTATTACTCTTATCATTACAGACAAAGATAGACCACCCATTGAGATGAATGATAGAAATGGAAGGAATGAACTACTAATTGAAAAGATGGAAGGAGAGGGAGAGGAAGAGATTCTAGAGGGAGAGGGAGAGATACTAGACGGAGAGGGAGAGATATTAGAGGGAGAGGGAGGGATCCTTGAGGGAGAGGGATACGGTGAGTTATCAGAAGAAGAGTGGTAAAGATGAAAGGAAAAGATAAAAGAGAATGAAATTCACTTAAGAGTAAGAAACAACTATGATCAGTAGAAGAACCTTTTTGTTAGAATGAATGAAGATGTTGAATGGAGATACAAATGAATGACGAGATCAGATGTTGAGAGGAGGAGAAGGAGAAGGAGAGGGAGAGGGAGAAAGAGGGGAGAGAGAGAGAGAGGGAGAGAGAGAAGGAGAGGGAGAGGAGGGGAATGATAGGAAAGAGAAGAGGATGGAACATAAGGATAAGAATGAGAAGTTGAACTGAAATTTGAGTGAAGAAAAGAAGTCACATAAAAGGAAAAAGTTGCATTTGAATAAAGTTATTTAGTTTCTTTTTCGTAAATGGAAGCAATATTGAAATCATAGAAAATTAAAGAAAAACCACAAAGAACATATGGCCAACAATTAGCATAATGTGCTCAACTAGATTTCAGAAACTGAAAGCATAGATGAGTGGTCTAGCTCAGTGGTTAGAACAGCGCTTGCAACCGCGCAACGCGGGTTCGGATACCTCTTCCGACTTGTGCAAGAATGAACTTTCATCTGCGATTACGGTATTCTAGAGAATTTATATGTAGATGCTTTGGCAAAAATTGGTATTGTATTCAGAAAGATAAGATCTATCGGAGTATATTTTTTTTTATTCTCAAGTTTCGATCATGAGTTTCAGTTATAAAAAATATTTCAATTACTAAACAAATTGAAATAAAGTTTCTATTAATTGAAAAATAATTAAAACGCAGCTTACAATGGTCCACCTTACAATATGATGGGTGCTAATGTACAATATGTATTTAGATCATTTTTCAAGATTCACAGTGCCCTTCATTTTCGGACCAATCTGATTTGGCTTGTAATATTTTTTCGCTCTAATAAAAATTTGGTTTCATTTTTTCGTAATTAAAGAGTTTTAAATCACATTATCGCGATTAAGACGTGTAAAAACTAAATATCAATTCAAAATATAAATGTATGAAACAATAATTATAGAATTATCTCCAGTTGGATGAGTGAATATGTACAAAGAGATTAACGAATAAGGATATTACAATTAATTAACCTTGTTTTGGAGGATCGAAATGCTCCTTTAGGACCTAGTTAGATATATGCTAGTGCCTCGAAGTTTTTCTAATCAATTAATCCTATGGCAATTTTCGAAGAAATAGGAACAACTGAAGTAGATTAATTTAATAAATGAAACATCATTAAGAATTGATCAAGATAATGGAATGGGATAGTTATCCATTGAATCATCTTGATCAGGGGGTGTGTTTTGATTGTTTTTTTATGCCCAGCCCTAGTTGTTATTTGCTTTGAGTTATCAATTATAATTGATAAATGTCCTCTAAAAAGAAATATGCACACTCCGCTAAAATAAGTGATGCGCACAAATGCAAATCCCCGAAATCTAGATATTGAGCTGATTTTGGAAAAAAATCTTATTCTAAGAATACTAATAATAACGACAATGTGACTTTTTCTGATATCAATCAGTCTAGACTAAATTCAATTGTGAAGACTTCAAGTACATCTCAGACGATTGATGAAACTATTTCCCTTGACGAGGAAGAGACATGATGGTAAGAGGGAGGGGAGAGGGAGAGGGAGAGACTCTAGAGGGAGGATGGAGGGCAGAGATCCTAGAGGGAGAGAATAAAATAAATGGATGAACGAGACAGTTAGTGAAAATGAGAATAGGGGAAGCTTTATTGGAAGAGAACAACAGAAAATGAGATGAGGAAGGGGAACGAAGAGGGAGAGGGAGAGTGAGAGAACGAAGGAGAGGGAGAGGGAGGAGAGGTGGTAGAAGGAGTGAAACAATTGTAGATGGAAGGAGGATTGTGCATTAGGACATGTGTGTAAGAGCATGTGTAGATTTGATTAGAAATGAAATAAGATCATAGATACGAGTACTCTTCCTCTCTCAGTCTATTCTAGTATCGTACACGAAGAATTCTTTCATCCACTTATCATTCTACTTGAAACTTCTCCAAATTTCGAAGATGAAACAAATTTTCAAAAGCACAAAATACAAACAAAAATATCTGAAAAATAAGTTATTATGTAGGTCGAACTAATTATTCACAATCAACTATATAAATAAAATACAAAATAGGTTTTATCTCTAATAATTTAAAAGATCTCAGAAAATACACCGAAACAGAGCAATAATTCATAAAACAGCATGGACTGAAAATAGCTTTGTTCTAGTTTGTAAAGCTCTCGAAAGTTGAAGGATCTTGAATAGTCGATGAGAGATTACTTCATATTCGATTCTATTATGCTTCATACATCTAATCCACAATTGTTTCTTTAGTTACATGACAATGGAGTTGTTAATTAATTCACTTCTTATATTTCTTAAACCTCTTTATTTAGGTCTTCTTTCCCCTTTTAATTCTCTCTCGAATACAACAATTAGTGTACAATATCCTTGAGAAAGAATGGAATAATGAATGAATAGAAAGAGATAAGACAATTCATTCACAATAACAATACTTAACAGAAATATCAAATAAATAGTTAATTTCAAAGAAAAAGAAAAAAAACAATAAGCGCGTAAAGTATGATTTCATTGATATCTAAAAATAGAAGTAATGAATATGATTTCATTTATGATAAAGCTCTTATCATATCAATTCTATCAGTTCGTTATAGATACGAATAGGAAATAATATAAATATAATTTCGAACAATAAATAAGTGATAGAGATGAATATGAATGTGATATTATATCTTTTGTATGGAATAACTTGAACTTCTTTCTTTTCTTTTCTCTTCTTCTTATTTTTCTTCGTTGTCTAGTCAGATTTCCTTCTTAGTCAATGAAATGAATGAAGAGAGAAAAGAGAATGAAGAGAATGCATATCAGGTATTCACTATTTGATTGAAAATTAGTGAATTAAATGAATGAATATGGTATAATTATTAAATATTGATAAATATTTCTGTATGAAGAAGTTGAAGATATGAGAAGATGAATACATAGATATAAATGTAAAAGAAGAAAATAATTCACTTTGATCATGCTACCCTTTCTACGTCGACTACCTCTATCGCCATCTAAAACACCATCTCTCCCTCTCCCTCTCCCTCTCCCTCTCCCTCTCCCTCTCCCTCTCCCTCTCCCTCTCCCTCTCCCTCTCCCTCTCCCTCTCCCTCTCCCTCTCCCTCTCCCTCTCCCTCTCCCTCTCCCTCTCCCTCTCCCTCTCCCTCTCCCTCTCCCTCTCCCTCTCCCTCTCCCTCTCCCTCTCCCTCTCCCTCTCCCTCTCCCTCTCCCTCTCCCTCTCCCTCTCCCTCTCCCTCTCCCTCTCCCTCTCCCTCTCCCTCTCCCTCTCCCTCTCCCTCTCCCCTCTCCCCTCTCCCTCTTCTTCTCCCTCTTCTTCTCCCTCTCCCTCTCCCTCTCCCTCTCCCTCTCCCTCTCCCTCTCCCTCTCCCTCTCCCTCTCCCTCTCCCTCTCCCTCTCCCCTCTCCCTCTCCCTCTCCCCTCTCCCTCTCCCTCTCCCCTCTCCCTCTCCCTCTCCCTCTCCCCTCTCCTTCTCCCTCTCCCTCTCCCTCTCCCCTCTCCCTCTCCCTCTCCCTCTCCCCTCTCCCCTCTCCCTCTCCCTCTCCCCTCTCCCTCTCCCTCTCCCCTCTCCTTCTCCCTCTCCCTCTCCCTCTCCCCTCTCCCTCTCCCTCTCTCTCGTATGTTGCAAAGGGAGTCACGAAAAGGAGTGAATTCAATTAGAAGAAGGGAATGATCAGATATGGAGAAGAAAATGAAACAAATGAAGAAAGAAAATGAATGATATATAGTATGGATTATGACTTATCCATATAAAGATGAAGCTCTACGAGCCACCGCTTAATTGATCTCGATAAAGTGATTAAATGTAAAGATGTAAATAAAGATGACGATAATAAAGACTATGGGAGGTCTTATGAATAAAAGAGTGATTGGAGAATATTGATAGAATTTAGTCGAGAAGAAGAAGATGAGGAGGATGAGGGAGGGGAAGGAGAGGGAGAGGGATAGGCAGAGGTAGAGGGAGAGGTAGGGGGTTAGAGAAGCTACTATCCATTACAGATGATGGGAGAATAGGACTATGAAACGAAAAGGTAGAAAGTGGATTGAATGAGGAGGAATTGATAGAGGGAGAGAGGAGAATGAGAAGGAGGGAGAGGGTGAGGGAGGAGAAGGAGAGGAAGAGTGAGTAGAAAGGTTAGAGATTCAAAGAGACGATCACTTTGATATAAGTGATCTTCAATAAAAAAGTGGGAAGTAATGAACAGAAAATATTGAAATAATCAATATTTGATAGGGTCCATTGATATAAGTTGAATATACGACTGAGAATGAATGGAAGGAGGATTACATAGAAGATATTGAAGAATAAAGAAATAGAATATTATGAGATCATTAAGAAGAGAAGAAGACTCAATGTAGAAGTATAGAAGAGACAAATGGAAAGAAGTAGACGAAGAGGGAGAGAAGGAAAAGGAGAGGGAGGGAGAGAGGGAGAGGGAGAGGGAGAGGGAGGGAGAGAGAGGGAGAGAGGAAGAGAGAGGGAGAGGGAGAGAGGGAGAGGGAGAGGTATGAGAGTGTGAGTGGTCTTCGTCATATGAAATAGTGAAGGATTGATGGATTGTCTTGTCATGAAAGAAGAATCAAATGAATGTATTTATTGATGAGAATGAAACAATGAATGAAGGCAAGATGAATGGACGACGATGAGAAGATGATTGAATCATATGATGGAAGAGGGAGAGGGAGAGGAGGGTGGTTGGAAGAAAGGGAGAGGGAGAGGGAATGAAAGAGATCTATAAATGATTTGGTAATGGATCCTTCATAGGTGATATCCGTGCTTTTCTTTCAAAGAAGAATACAAATGTTTCTCCAATAGATAAAAGAGTTGCTCCAACATATAAACCAAGAGTTCCTCCGATTTCAGCTTTAATAAATAAATGAATGAATGAATGAATGAATGGATGAATGAATTCCTTTTATTCTATTCTTTCTTATTAAATAGAGTTGTTTCTATTCTCTCGACATCATTGTTCATTTGGTTTATAATCATTGACCTCTATATATTCTATTATAAATATGAATATAACATACCAAGTAATAAGAACATATTATAAGATGTTTGTTGTACTATAGTTTCTTGTTTAAAATGAGCAAAATATACTTTGACTAATAGAAGATTCACTCTGTAATGGAGACCAATCCTATTGATATCAACTATATCCTTTTCGGCACTAGGTCGGATGATAACCGATGAATAAGAACCGACTGAATGAAAACTATTTGCATATGAGAGACAAGAGCTAATGAAGACAAAGTATGCAAATGGTTATCATGCATACGGTTAATATTCATCGATTCTCAGTGCCTCCTTTTCTTCTATCTATCATTCATATAAACATACTCATCATATTGTGTACCAGGTGAATAAGATTGAGCAATTGCAACTTGTCTTTGTACTCGACTCATCCATTCCCCACGTAAGAATGTACTCTTCTGAAAATGATTTCATCCCTCTTAGTCTCACTTATCGTTAAGTCTTCACTCTAAATGATAAGTAGTCTTTATACCCTTAGAATGAGCAGTTTAGGTGGAAGTTTTTGAAGACATTCTCTTATAGATTCAATCTTATGAATAGATGAATTAGCTATTTCAGATATTGGAAGATCAACTTCATTCAAGAATTCTTCACGAGTATTCAATATTAGATCAATACGAGATGATAGGGCATTGATCTACAATGAAAGTCATCTTATCAATTCAATAAATCAATAATCTTACTGAATCAATTAAATCAATATGAATAATCTTTCTCATCTTTAATAAATCGACGATTTCTTGATTATCCTTTCCACCGTCCCTTCAATCGATGATATATAAGGAAAAAAAGAACAATTTTAAAAAGTACTTGTAAAGTGTTTCGAATTGTTTGACGTTTATATCAAAATCTCGCCATTCAAAAACCTGAATGAATCAATAATTTGGACAGAGAATGGAAAAAGTAAAGTTCCTTAAGAATACCTTAGGTGTTTCAGTCCATTTCAATCGTTGTAGACATGTAACCAATTTAGATGAAAGATCTTCATATTCAGTTGATATATTAGGATCATGACTAGTTCCAATCAATCTATTCAATGAATTAGAATGAATAATATATGGAATGATATATACCGAGTAGATTGTAATAGTTTATAAGTAGGGCTAAACTCTTCGATACATTCAGATATAATATCTTCCATTTCATCTTTTGATCCATCTTTAACACGAAGAATACACTTTCGTGCTGATAAAATCATTCGAAGAACTGAATTTATAAAGTATTTCGATAATATTCATTATTCTCGTTCAATCGAAAGTTTTAATGAATATTTATTGCAATGTTTATTTTTGGAATATAAGGAATGTAAATGAAATAATAACTATAAGATAATCAAACTTCTTTCAGCAATTTTTTGTTGATTAACGATTTCCATTGATCGAATCCCATAAGTATTCGATGGATGTTTTAATCCCGTTTCAATCAAATCAAGATCATATAATGCCTTATCCAACTAGAATTATATCAATCATTCATTATACAATCAATTCTATATCATACCATACTATCAGTTAATTCATCTTCTCCACTTATCGATTCAATATCATAATCACTCGTTACATTTAGACGAAATATATTAAGAACCGATTGAAGATTAGGAGATAAAACTAATTGAACATAACTGAATTTGATCATATTATAGATAACTATATATAATATGAATATACTTAGTAAGATGCTTCCAAACCCTTTCACTTCCATGGAGATTGAATAAAGCTCTATCTAATGAACGTATTCCATCTTGTAGTATACAAGGTACTGTACTTGATGAGGCCGAATCGATTCCTAATGAACTGAAATCAATCAATAATCAATTAAAATTATCGATAAGTTTGATTACTCTAATGATTGTTTAAGGAAGTTTTGTGCATCAGAAGCTAAAGCTTGAACAGCTCGAACAAGAGGAATTCGTGTATTTGGAATGATCTCAAAGGCTGGCTGAATGGATATAATTATCGCTCGAATGATAGTATATGGATAACCATGAATTGAGTTAATCTCTTCTCTTTATCATCTTCCCAATCAGTTCTCACTAGTGAAGATACTTCTGATACTGATAGTTCACCTCCGAAGACAACTGAGGAATACGAGATATCATGACAATCTTCTGGACAATCCTCATGGGGAAGAGCATTCAAATGAAGATGAGACTGGAAAGATCAAAGATCAATTTGTGTCGGTGGATATAAGTTGACTAAATAACATATAGGTTGTTCATGTGCACATTTGAGATGACGACACCTATTGTATCTACCTGTTAATTCAAAAATATATAAGAAAACGTATTTTTAAAGAATAGAATAACTAAAACTGTAACATACCGTAATGTTCTCAACACAAAGAACTTCTTGCTTTAGAGAACATGGAGGTAGACTTTTCTTCGTTTCAGGATCAATAATATATCCTTCAGACTGAAATAATCAATATTATAGATAATCTATTGATTAGACTAACCAATTGAGCTCCTTTAGTAAGTATTTCTCTATTTCTTGGAGATAGAATCGGTACACAACCACATTCATTCTCTATCAATTCATATCCTTTAACCCATTTACATGCTGCTTTTGAGTATTCTGTCTCAGTGAATGAACCTATTGAACGTCGACCACAGTACTTCTCATGACGGGATAACTAAATATATTCATACTTTGATCTTTGATCTTTCATTCTTCTCACCTTTCTCATATCATTAATCGGAATACTAACAACTTTCCCTGCATCCAAATGAATTCCTTCAGCAAAATGAGCAGTAGCTGGAGTACTCTGAAATATCGATCATTTAATCAATCAATATTTCTAATCTGCATACCTGATCATATAAAGATACAATAACTCCTGGTTCAATAACAGTTCCAGGTATTATTTCATATGTTTCAAGATTTAATAAAAGAGTCAAAGTAGTCTCAGGACCTATTGAATTATTTATAGAACGATTGATTGAATTCATACATACCAGGCCTTCTAACAGTCATATTAGGTGAAACAGTGAAACATAATCCTTGAGGGGTTAGAATAGGTTTAACATCTTCGATACATGAAGAACGACCTTTATCATATTCACAACTGAATCGATTAGATTATAATTGAGTCATTTAAAGTTTAGTCTCTTTTTCATTGTTTGATTAAAGTGAATAAAAGATTAAGGGATGGAAGAATTGTATTACATCCACTAAAGAAAAAAAGCAAGAAAGAGGAGCGATCTTTGTTTGTTTGAGACTTCATTTAAGAAGACTGAATAGAAAGAAAAGAAGATTAAGATAACAATGATCAATTAGAAGAATTGATATCGTGAGAAGAAAATGAAAAGATTAAAGAACTAATGAATGAAAATGTCACGTAGATGTATACAAGAAGAACAAGGAAATGAAACAATCTAATTAAAGGTTTTACTTCTTTTGCAAAATGAGTTAAAACAAGAATGGAGTTTTCGGAGGACTGACCGAAATTTAAAAAAAGTAAGGAGCTTACCTCAAAACAAAATCATCAACATTTTGAAAACTATTTCTATGAACATCTCGTAGATCAATGTGATCAAATGAATCTAAATATTGAGATGAATTGAATGATCCTTCATCATCATGAAGATAACACATTGCTTTCAATAAAGGTTGAGAATATTTAGCTACATTTGATGCTCTGAAAAGATTAGCACATTTTTAAAATGTTATTTTATTTTTATTTTATATTTAAATTACGAAAATTTAAATTGATGCTAAAAATGTAAGCTTATTCGTTGCACAGTGATTCTTCTAAGGGATGTAGATGAAATAAAAAAAAAATGAACCTCAATTGCATTTTATTACATATAAGTAGAGCAGGGAATTGTACTTGAGTTGGAGAATCAAATGAACGATGAGTGGCTAATGGATTATAGATAAAATAATATGTACAACGTTCAACTGTCTACAATCATGGGAATATCAGAATTTAGAGTATTAGTTCAAAATTAATTGAAGGAACACTCACTTGATACAATGTCAAACCAAAACTAACAAGAATGAATAAGCCCCATATTAATCTGAAGAATATTTATTAAATATACCAATTTCAGAAATACTGAGAACCTGAACCATAATTTATATTTAGAATGAAGATAACGAAAACCAATCATAGAGGTATCTTCAGCAAATCGATCTACAATTGATCAATAATATTTTCTTGATTAATTAGTGATACCAAGACTCGGACGAAGATCTTCTTCTGTTTCATAATCAGAATAAAATGATACACGGACACTCTGAAATTCAATTTTATTATCTTCTCTTTCATAATTTTTACAATTCAAAATTTACATAGATTTTGTGAACACCATAAAATTAAAGCAAAATATATATCCATATCAGTAGTTCCAGTAGTTTCACATCATATTTACTCGTTTCATTTATTGATTGATATGTCAACCTCATCTCCTCTATATCGCCTCCTTGGCATCGGGGATAACGAAAGAGCGGCGACCTTCGCAATTCTGATGGAATGGCTTCAATGAATATTGATTGATTGAATGGAATAATTATAATAAATATCGATTGATTGAATGAATATAAGATCATTGATGAATAGCAATCGAATAAGAGTTTGTATAATGACGAATAGACTAGAGAGATAGTATCAATATAATGAATGAAATGAAGTATTACAAGAAAGATCTGATTCGTGAGAATTTTACATGAGAGATTCTCTCATTCTTCTCAAACAAATTAAACGATTACGAGGTCAATCTACTACGACATCAATCAATCAATATTTTATTTTATATTCTCTATATGAAGATGAAATATGAAGAATCTGATAATCATCCAAATAAAGGTGTTTAAGGATATATTTTACGTCGAATAGTTTAAAAAGTTTAACTCGAAAAAAGTGATTGGAATGTGAGAGTTTAGAAATTAAACGAAAAGAATGAAAGCAACATCAGAGTATGCATTTTTTTAAACAATTATTGTTAACACGAAAGTTTCATTATTATTTAATATGAAAAAATATGAAATGACGCCTACTCAATGACGTTGAAATGGACTCGAGATCAGACAATATTCAAGGATATGACTGAATTGCGTGAGAAATGAGATGATTCATGACTAGAGATGGAATGAATATGACATAATAATCTATGAGTCATAATTAATCACTAGTCAATCACAATAGATCAATTGACATGAAGATCAGATTTCGATGTTCGTATGATAGTTACAATAGAATATAATGGATAAGTATGACGTCATGACTAGAGAGAAGTGAATGGATTCGAAGAGATAGAATAGATATATGTACAGTTTATGAGAGGATAGAGGATTGAATTACAAAAGATGAAAAGGTGTTCGATAGTAATAGAGAATAGACTAGAGTTGAATAAAAAGAATGAAGAGAAAGAGGACTTATGTAGACGTATCTCTTAGTCATGAATCCATCCCCTTTTTGTATTTGAATGGACACGAAAACTATCCAATTACAAAGGAATACGTGTAGGAATAAAATGAATCTATCTATGTCTCTTCATTCCATCTACTCTTTCTACACTAATGCACTTTAAATGAATATTGGAAATCAAGAAAATTTTCAAAGAAAAAATATTTTAAAGAAGGAGAGCCAGGAGATTTAATGCGCACTCGTAACACGAAAAACATAGAGCCAACAATTCGCATAATGCTCTACTAGACTGAAAGTGTAGCTGGTGATGTTTTAGAAGTTCCAACATTTTAAGCGCTCAACGCGTATTTTTTTAACATTTTCAGATTTATTTTCATTTAATTTTCATATATATTTGCGTCTTTGCCCTTTGCAACAATGAAATTTCATCTCGGATTTCGATTCCAGAGCGTGTATGGTTTTAGCGAAATTCTTTTTTTTTTGTTTTAATGATGATGAGATCTATGGCTCTTCCTGGCCAGTTCAGTCAGGCAAAATCTCCAGACACTACTTTTTTAACAGTTTTTATTCATTATGAAGTCGAATGAGAATTCTTTGCCGTGAATGTAATGAAATATGTGATGGAAGAAGAGAAATAGATGAATACTTCTCAATATCTCCAAATGTAACTCGATAATCCGATAATCTTTGATCGATTGACTTAAATCATTCAATGAATAAACAAACATCTTAAACTTGATTGTCTTACCAAACAATTAAAGTCGTTCTCTTCAATATCCGGTATCATATATGCTTTAGTCTCCACATAATCATCTTCAGTACAATAATTCATATCTTTATTCCATTTATTATCTCGACACCACAATCCAGTATAGAATATATACTTAATATTACTGGAATGATATAATGAATCATATATCAGAACAATATGACTAACTTATCATCTCCATATACGTATCCAATTTGTAATAGAACATTATCCACTTTAGTAAATCGATCAATAAGTTCTTTATGAATAGAAGTTAATTTATGTGATGTCCATGTGAGAGAAAGAATAGATTCAGGGACTATCAAATACTTCATTTCATATAATTTAATGATAAATAGATGAATACCTTTGTTATAATATATAGATGACGATGTGTTATCATGACAATCAGGGCCGATGCTTTCATTATTCATTTTTACAACAATTTGACCACGATAAGGCATTAATGAACTACTCTTATTGTTAGTTAATATTTCCATTCCAATTGTTTTATTCTTCTCTTTATCATATAACATCACTATATTTCCTGTGCTTATTGTACACACTGAATCATTTCTAGAGACCATATTAGAGCGAATATTCGATTCTTTGAGAACCTAAGAGATGAGCAATCAATCGATAAATGATATACTTTGTCTTACATTAGTTTCATGATTACATCGAGATATAGATATTCCATCACAAATTGGATTAATGTATTGTTTATTCACTCGATATGGATGATTAATCAATACTTCATCTAATAAACCAATTGTTCCATTATTAGGAGCACCAGGAATATTGAGAAGATCTGTATAATAAATGAATAATGATAGTTATCAATAGGAAGATCTAACCACTAAACAGATTATAGAGTTCAATATTCTGAAATGGTTGAATAACTTTATTCTTATTGATCGATGGTCCCATTGCGAGGAAAATTGCACGCATATCACTTAAAATAACTGATTTACTTATCCACAATAATAATAATTATTATTATTATAATCTTTTTTTTATAAAAAAAAATTTCATTTATTTTTTAATGTTAATATAATAAATGAACTAACGGATCATCATTATCCCATCCATGGTTTCCTTTTCCTTTGAAACCTTCAGCTTCTTCTTCAGTTCTAAATTGAATAACGATAATTATACATTAGAATATTTTGATAATACTCGAAGAACATGGTCCCTGCATTTCCAACAACAAGTGGAAATCCAATATTTTCATGAGTATAATGATATCGAAGAGGAACATCTTTAGGTCTCTCATATACACGATAATCTTCTCCTTTATTACATTGAAGTGCGCTTAATGAAACATCTAAAATCATTTTAATATTCATATATAATATTAATTGATATCGATTACTTTCATAGAACATAATCGAATTCTTAGCAATCTTCGATTTGTTCATTAGTGTTTCATCCATTTTCTCAATGCTTTTGATCTCAAAAATATATAAATATAAAAACTAAGAATTGGATATACATAAATAAAACCTTGTCAATTTTTCTCATTCCATGATCAGATACAATTATAATATTTGTACATCCAAGAACTCCATTCTATAAAGGAGAATATTATGAAAGTATTATTTATGAATGTACCTCATGAAGAGATCTCAATAAATAATTGAATGTTCCATCAACAGAAATCAATGATTGTTTTATCTAAATGAATATGATTGAGAACGGAACAATGATTCTACCACTTTTTGACAAGAATTACAGATTTTTTTTCAAATATACTGTCCTAGATATTTGTA
The DNA here is from genome assembly GCA_943737045.1 of Parapristionchus giblindavisi. Taxonomy (NCBI): domain Eukaryota; kingdom Metazoa; phylum Nematoda; class Chromadorea; order Rhabditida; family Diplogasteridae; genus Parapristionchus; species Parapristionchus giblindavisi. The sequence goes on along the minus strand of CALSFV010000096.1, from coordinate 140,457 downwards.
AATTTCAAAAACGACTACTACAATTACTATATTGAGTGTACCTCAGTTGAATCAGGCCCATATTGGTGTCCAGTCCCATCAGGTTCTTCCATATAAAGCATAGAAAGAGCTGGAGGATCATCTGATGATAACCATTTACTTATCTAAACTATTCAATACATCAATTCATCATATCTAAACTAATCAATAAATTCTTATATAAATACCTCCTCCACTCTAGTGACGAATGTTACATCTTTAAAATATTGTTGAAAATGGAATGTAGCTTCAACTCCTGAATCAATTAAATGTTTTGTCTACTGATGATCATCTGTTTTGTCTTTAGATAATTCTATCAATTACAAATCATACCATCTATTTTATCATACGATCCTAACCACAGGAAAATCTTTGATTCTTTACCATTCTTCACTACAGTATTCCATATCTGATAAGAATCAATCAATAATCAATCAATCGATATTTGGACTCAACTGGTTCACCACCATAAAATGATCCATTATTTGCATTATATTTAGTCTGAATTATTAATTGATAAGATGATCTATATAAGATTATATATACTTGATTAGATATGAATTGATTATCAACGATTCCATGATAACCAGGATGAAGACCAGTGGCTATTGTATAATGATTAGGAAATGTTTTTGTTGGAAATGATGGTATCATATACTCAGCTCTTGTACCACATTCACCAAACTATAATTAGGAATTATATCATTCAATCAAGATAAATTAATCGCTGTAGGCTCTAGATTAGCGCTGAAAATACCGTTAAAAATGAACCATTTGACACAAATAGTAATGAAATTTGGCAAAAGTTTATAGATTTTGAAAACCTATTATCACTTTATCTAAACGCAGTTGTCAGTTTTTTATTAGATGATAGGGTATTTGAGAATCTTTCGATCGCCTAATAGAACTTTGGAAAAAATTAAATATTTTTCTATGAACATGGTATTCTAAAACTGGTATACTGTAGGATTTTCTACCGTATTTTGTAGTCTGATTCATGTCATGATGCAAACAGAACATTCGCTGTATTGACTCATCTAATGATAGATACATCCACAATTGGGGGAAGAAATGGAGATGACACCACATTCAGAATTAGATTCTACAGTATAGTACAAGTTTTGATTCTAATCTTTCCCCGAATTATTTTTCGCCTTTATATTGCATTAGTGCATTGTACAAATCCCTACTCAAACCTTAGATAATAAATCATCAATAACATGAAAAAATGCTAAAAATCGGAACTTTGTGAAGTTTTGCCAAATTTTGAAAATTAAAAAAAAACAAATTTACAATGTGACACAAATGTTTCACTTATTTTCGTTTTGACGATTTTTTTAAAAATTTTACGGCGTAAAAATTATCAGGAAAAAATCGTAAAAGTTGTAAAATTATAAATTTTTAATCCCTACTGTAGATATGGATAAGTAAATGAATTGAATAGAAGAGAAGATGGCAACCTTAGAAATGGTGGGAGAATATTTCTGAGATAAATATCGTGCAGCAAATCCATCCATTGATATAACAAGAAGTGGAGTAGTTGATCTGAAATATAACGATATAAACTATGAACTTTTAATTGCCTTGGTTGCTATTTCAAAAATTAAATTCAAAAATTCAACAAAAAAAAATATTAAATTGAATTTTTAAGTGCCAGGGGGAAAGGTTGCACCTTCAAGCTTTATATTTATCTGATATTTTTAACCTCTATTTTAATGAAAATAAATGAAAATGAGTCAAGTGCACGACTTTGCACGATTTGTTTCTTAATTATTACATTAAATTTGTCCTCACGACTTCTCATGCATTAATTAGTTTACAAAAAAATTGCACGACCACACAATTCATCCTATTTCTTTTCTCTTCCATTGTTCGGAGGTATTGTACTTTCCATTTTTTACATTTAAATCACATTTATCTCTCTATTGTATTGTTCTATTATTGTTCTATTATTGGTATTGTTCTTCCTCTCTAATAAAGTCTCTTCATACTTCTATGATTTATTCGTAAATACACAACAGATATCAATAAAAAGTATTTTCTAACCTTTTCTTATCACATTTTTGTAACCATTCGCATGTCATAAAACTATCCTATAATTACGAAATTAAATATGAAATGATAAGTTGATTACCTCTTTAAGACCTTCAATTGTCTTCTCCAATTTGTTATAATTCGATGATGAAATAATATATAGAACAAGAAAAGTAATAAATAGAAATAGAAGAATAAACGAAACAATGAATAGAATCAATGATAGAAACCATGATACTGATCTACTTTCTTTCGGTTTCGATTTACCCTGATATTAAATCATAATTATATAATCAATTATGAGTTCATCTATCATGTAATAATCAAAATGACCAACATTTTCGGAAGAAGAAACATCGGCGATTTGTACCATAAATGATACTAAAATGGTATGAAATGAATGAACGAATGAAAGCGAAGAAGAATAGATATAATCACACGTGATTCATTTGATTCAAATTAAAATGAATAAGTACAATAATAGATAAAGAACAATGAAATATTGGTATGATATGGATTAGTGTATTGATAGACAAAATGTCTATTGTCTCTTCGCTGATATACTCTCACTTTCTCTATCATTCATGTTCTCTTCTTCTACTATATCATCACTTTATTATTCTTTCTATCATTCAATCATTTTCTTCTCATATGTATTCATTTCTTCAAAAATAACAAAATTAATCGTTTTATCACAGGAATATATGAAGGTATTGCAGAAAAAATCAAAAAAATACAACAATGAGATATTTATTACTCACGATTCTGAAATTGCAAGGGAATACATATCATGAAACAAATAGGAAGACGAAGAAGAGAGAAAAAGAAAGAGAATGTAAAAGAAGAAAAGAAGAGAAGAAGTAGATGGCAGATCTAAGATGAATAGTAGATGGCACAATTATAGATGAATGAGACATAATTGAAACAAGATACCGTATCACAGCGACATCTCTATATCAAGACCTTTAGTCCCTTCTTCTAATTAAAATAATAACGTTTACAAGTTATCTCTCCTTTCATTATATCAAGAAAGGATGGTGGAGTCTTGATAAAGAGACTCTTTTAGAGTATAAATGATAAAGATGAATCAATCAAAAGTAGTCTGAGCTAATGTACTGTGAGCATGTGAGAGTGAACGTGGAGTTGTTGATAAAAGGAAATCAATACGAAGTTTTTCCCTTTCTTCCCATCCATTTGAATCATCCAATAAAGAACGTAACTAATATAATATTGATTAGTTTGAATCAATATATTCATTGATTAAACATACTAATTGATTGATACATTCAGATCGTCTGGAATCCATCCATAACTTCGCTTCGAAATCTCCTTCAACAACAGTTCCTTGTCCCCATAGAGATAGTTCCAATAGTTGTTTTGACTCAAATTATTGATTACTACTCTCATGATATCGATTGACTTACGGTGGATAGCGATGAACTCTTATCCGAATGTAAACTTATTGCTGCAGCTAATAGAGCACGTGAATAACGAGTTTGATCTAGAATACGAGGAACTTCTCCATCGATTCTATAATCAATCAATCGATTATCGATTAATCAGCGATGATCTACCTATGATGTAGTAATGTACATAATGCCCTCAGGGCATATCTACATAATCCAACTTGTTCACTTTCTGATTCTTCAGATGAAACATCAAGGGCATCCTTATATGATATATGGATTGAATGATAACTTAATGGATACTTACAGGAAGGAATAGTAGTTGAGGTGCATCATGACATGTCTTCCATGTTCTATAAACTAATAGAAATTCACGGAAATTTGTTGATAATGATTCAATTCCATCAGTCTATAAATGATCTTTGATCTTTTTGTGGCCCAATTAATCTTTGATCTTTGACCTCTAGCTGAAGCATTTTTAGAGCTGATAAAAGTCGAATAAGAACGAATACGATATGCGCCTCGAATTGTTCAGGTTCCATTGTCTAAAAAAAGAAAGAATTCTAAAAATATTGAAAGTTTAGATATGATACTCTATGTAAATTCTGTGCAGCTAATGCATGCAGTGAACATAGCTTCATTCTAGGCATTACAACTGCTTTCAATGATGGTGGTTCTTCTTCCATATGATCACGAAGGAATCTACAGTAGTCAGATTATCGTTGTAAGAGACAATAATGACTCACTTTGCAATACTTCCATCAATATCTTCAATCTCTCCGTAAGTATTGATTCCTAATCCACGTCGAATAACGGGAGCATAATGAGAATGAGGTGAGATCTATGCGCAAATAGTATACTGTATTGTAATCAATGATTGATTGATTACCATTACAGTGACTTCATGTTCTTTCCTATCTTTAACGAAAGTTGCATCGAAGAAATAAGCCGAACCTTTAATCAATGCTGGAGATCTAAATAAAATCAATATAGAGTATTTCAATATATCCTTAACAACCTATTCATATGTAAATGATGAAAAGTAAAGGTAGAGAATGGTCCACGGGTGCTTATTTCTTCTTTTGTACTTCTTTCATTTAATTTCTCTGCTATCCAAGATAAAGTACTCACATGACTAGAACACATCTGAAGTATTCCGTCAAAACGACAAAAAGTTAAACATTTGCGACAAATTGTGACAAAATTTGACAAAACTTCGAATAGTCGTGATTTTTACCATTTTTTCTTTCTTGTTTCTGTTTCATTTTCACTTGTTGATGTTTTTTTATATTCCAAAATCTTTTAAACTTTTTTTACAAATTTGACTCAATTTGTCACAAATGTCTAACTTGTTAACGTTTGATGGTACTTTATTAATTTATGTTATTTACTAAAATAATAATTTAAACCTGTGAATAGTTATTTTCAACAGCTCTTTGTCTTGATAAAGTAACTCCGGGTGAAATTGAAAATGAAGAACGAGATGCTATACTTCCTTCATTCTTTATCCCTTCTAAAGACAATAATGAAATTGATTGAAATAAATGAATAATCTAACCAATTCCATTCCTTTCTTGTTTATTTTCTTCTTTATTTCTTTTTCCATTCATGATATTATTCTGATAATCAGCTAATCGACGACAATTTCCAGTTAACATTGGCTACATTTATTTATTTATCCATTTTTCATTCATTTTAATTATAGCATACCCTCCTCTCAAATGTTTCTCTCGTTGCTCCTACCATAGGAGTTGGATTGACGAAAGTAGTGCATTCTTGTCTCTATAAATGATTATCGATTGATTGAAATGATTAGAGAATACAAACAGGATCATCAGGAGATGCAATTGAAGTGAAATGATGATTGAATGAAGATGGATCATCTATATCTGTCTCTTTAACCCAATGAGATGGAAGAGAAAGACGCTTACAAGAACTAGAACAATATCATTACAATATATGTATATTTAGTTATTTCATATATGTAAATGACAAAATTATTCCAACTTTCCTCTTCAAACATCTTTGTATCATAATTTCTTATAGCATCACATTGTTTACTTTAAGTTTAATTTAATTTTAATTTTTTTTTAATTAATTTTTTTTATTTACTTGATAAATAAAAGTCAAACTTTTGTTGTTGTGAAGGAATAGATATGGTGAGTGGAATAGGTTTAGATATAGAAGATGGAATAGATTCAATTGAGAATGGAGAATCAGATTGAATTGATGGAGGAGAACGATGAGATGAGATATTTGATGATCGACGAATTGATGATTCAGGAACATAATGACTGAAGATATTGATTGATTAAGATGAATTTATTGATTGGATTAATACTAACGATATAGGAGATGGTAAAGATTGTCTTCCTCCCTTTGTACTTCTAGCAGAATTAGTTCTACTTGGACTATTTCCATGAAGTGAACTACGTCTACTTACGGATGGAGAATCTGAATACCAACCAAATTGAAATAATGAAAAGTATTCAGTAAAAACATGTTATGATAGTAATTAATCGATAAATAAAGAAAAGAATCGAACCGGTATATTGAGGACTTCCATCTAATCGAATTGTTCCTACTGTAATTCTTCTGTTATTTCTTCCTAGGTTTGATGGTTCAGAAGCATTCTCAAATGAAGATAATATCATACGATGAAGTGATGTAGGATATCGATCGTCCATCAATCAATAATTGAGTAGATCAATTGATGAACAAGTAGAAGAGATCTTAGAAGTATGAGAAGATAGAGGGAGAGGGAGAGGGAGAGGGAGAAGAGGGAGAGGGAGAGATAGTGAGGGAAAGGTAGAAACTCGTGAAAGAGTTGTATAAAAACATTGGGGAACAATGGCAAATAGAAGCACCCTCTTGACATTCGAAGAAGACGAAGAGGAGTGAATGAAGAGGAAGAGATTACGTAGGATACTTAACCCCTTCAGTGATAAGACTATTTGATTAAAAGATATTAACACTTCAATGAATCAATGATTATAGAAGAAGGTGAGGAGTTCAAGATGAGACAAGTCGACTATACTTCATTATTATCATTTCTCTCTTATTCAAGATCATGAATATGGAAAAGGCCGTTTATGAATGTATTAGGAAACGATGTATTATTGGTATATGTTACATATTCATGTCAAATGGTTCTAGTGACATGGTCTGGATTCTAATTCAATATCTTCAAGTGGGAGCAATTTGATTTAGAATCTTCAATAGACTATAGATAATACCTGGAATCTTGTTAATATCTTCTGGAAGTTTCGTGCTCTTTTTGGTTCTTCTTTGATAGGAGATGGAGATCTACTATCAATTGTTCCACTACTACTTCTAGAATTTTTTTTTAACATTTCAAACATTTTCGAACGTATTGCACATGCATACATGTAGACATTGTTATGAGGGGGAAAACACAAAGAAAAGAAAAAAAAATATCCGTTATCATATCGATAATTAGTTAATTATATATAACTAACTAATAATAACTAATGAACTATAACTATAGATAACTAAGTATTTTTATGGATAAATATAATTGTAAAAGTACCCACGTATCATCATCCAATCGATTTCCTGCACTATTCGACCGTAATCTCTTATCATCTTCAATTTTCTGTGTGAGATTCGATTCCGATCGATTATCGATCTAAATGAATAGAATGATGAGACTTCAAAGATATCAATGGCTAGTTAAGAGATCTAAACAAACAAATGATAGATAAGAGATAAGAGGATATCGACTTGTTACTATCCTCTTTATAGTCTAGACTAATCAATATTATGGTCAATCAATCAATAATCAATAATATGATACAGTAGGAGGATGAGCTCTTCTTGGACGAGGATTAAGTATTCTTCCTTGTGGGATTGGTCTACGATGAATTGGACGACGAGGAGATAGAATTGGAGAGTCTAAAGATACGGTATATGGGATACTGTAAATGGTGTATGGCAGATTGATTTGAGAATAGGTACGGTATATTTAGAAGGGATGTACATGCATAAATGATAAGAGAAAACAAGTTACACGTGTTCACCGTATTGAAATTTAAAACTATTTTTTTAATATTACTATCTCTACCTACTCATGCTTCTCTTTTTTTTTCTTTCCGCAAAAAGAGAAATAATTTATGTATAACTTCCTATTGTTTCATATAGATAAACATATAAAACAGATCTAACCAGGATGTTCCTTGTTCTTTTTATAGAGGGAAAAGGCTGAATTTAGTGAGGGAGCAACTAAAGGAGAAGTTGATCTGAATATTATGAATGAATAGAAGATTAATGATAAGTTATTGATCTACTTAGATGAATGTTGAGATGGATTCCAATATGGTGATGAATTTGAATGATCTGATTCATTTCTTTCACAGATTGAACAACTATTTGATCCTTTCACCTCAAAGATCAAAGATCATATTGATACATATATTTTCCAATTATAAAATCATTGTTCAATTCAAGTTTATCAAAGACCATTCTCTACTATAAGACAGTACACAATATCAATAGATGAAAGATTAATATATACGGCTGATTCAACTTATAAAGAATAATAATTTAAAGATATGGATACCTTTGGGACGAAAAGTTCACAAGGAGAACGAGACATGATAAGTTGGACGAAGAAAGATGATGGATAGAGTGGGAAGAGTGATAGAGAGAGATAGATAGAGGGACATAGGGAAGAGTGAAGAGACTAAGGTTTGTATGAAGAACATGAAGAAGTATGTGCCCTTTCCACATCCGTATTGCATTACAAACTAGCTTTATTATATTTTATTAGTCAATTATCACAAGTGATGGGATAAAGATATGGCAACAATATTAAAGGCAGAATGTAACAAAATAATCACTGAGATGAGGAAATAAATAGTATGATATAGTACAATGGAATGATACGATCATATTAAGAATATCGATTGAAAATAAGTCTTGATTATCGATTGAACTTTCGTATGAATCTCAGCTAGATTGGAATAATTGGATGGAGGAAGAAGTAGTACAAGTGTACGTTGATTAGCCTGTTACAGTAATCTCATTAGATATCCCAAATGGAAAAGTACCGTACCTTCTTGAGAAATATCCACCATTCATTATCTGCCTTTACACAACATTCACCGAATTCTTCACCATCATCCATAAGTTTATCGAATGAACTACAGGCTAATCTAAATAAATGAATAGATATAATATAATATAAATGATTAATACTTACTTATGAACATTAGATGGAACAGATGGAGGTCCATTGCCCAATGGAGGATCAAGAAATGTTGTACGAAGACTAAGTGATGAAGGATTGTAATAGATATAATGGAAATCCATCTCTCTACCAATATCTGATGATTGTTTACCGTATCTACAATATACAGTAATCATAGACTATAACTAATCGATAACTAACGAATCGGCTATAGATGATGCCAGATGAGGTAATTCTGTCCCTAAACATCCTTCAATATCTCTCATTAAATGACGACTGATCTCATCACGAATAAACATACATACTGTAGCATTCAACGATCGATATGCTACCTTCAAATGAATTATTGATTGATTGAGAGATACAGTATACTCACTCACCAAATGATACGGTATGAGAATATTACTATTCTCATTTTCACTTAGATATACAATAGGGAGTGAATCTTCACCTTCAATTGGTTCATCTGTTGAATATTCAATTGGTCCCGTCACGAATTTTCCCTGATGACCAACAGGTCTAAATCAATCAATAATATAAGAATATATAAATAGAATGAGTAAACCTTGAGATAAGATTATTAGGTTCAAGTTCAGTACGAAGGCTCATTGGTAACAGATTATGACTAAGATAATGATATAATGGAGGAAGATCCTTCTTTGGTACTGTATAATATAGAAGACAATCTTGATATAGGAATACTACCTACAAATAGATGAGATCAAATATATATGAATATATGAGATAATAATAGATGATAATAGATATAGATAATAGATGATAATATATAATATACAAATATATGATAAATAAAGTATATGAGATCATATGTATATCATGACTACTTACTTTATCTATCTTTGGTATTTGTTCAATCAATTCCGTAGTGAATGCATCGATATCAGTAAATACATTAGAATTATCAAGACGAAGGAATTGAACACCGGAGAAGTAGTCGAGAAGAGGCATCTAAAGATATATCGATTAATCGATTGGATATGGAGACAATCGATTACTTGGAATACACGAAGAACTGATAAATATCGAGAGAAGAAATATTCTATTCTATCTTTGAATCGATCAACATCTTCTCTAGAATATAATATATTGAAGATGATAGAATAGAAATGAATGAAAGATACTGATGAAATGTAGTGAAATGACCAAAGAAGAGACGAAACATCTTATATGCATTCATCAATATATTACGAAGAGTTGGAGTAAATATAGTATAATCCATATCGGTTGCAGCTTTCCTATAGTCATCAGTATATAATATTGATCTCATTCAATGAAACTAACTTGTTAATGATGATACCAAGCATGAATTGAGCCTTCTCTACCATAATATAGACATGAACTGTTTTTGCAGTAACTACATCTCTGAGATATAATATGAGACGAGGATAATGATATACGAATGGATTTACTTACCTGTATGGAACTTCATCTGATTTCTTAACTCTTTCTCCTGTTGGAACATTCACAAAGTTATCAGTGAAGTTGACTACAGCTTCAGCGAATCCAGTTATTTCAGTCTGAATCATTATTCAACCAATTAACAATATAGCTCTATATGATGGATGTATATCTCATCGTTCAAGATGTTTATTAGATTAAGATAATAGACTATACTTGCTTATCGATGGAATCACTCTTAGGGTAGTAGTACATGATACGATTGCTTTCTTCTCCTTCTTTCCTTCCAGAAAGTGGATGGGCAATGAAGAATCCATCCATAATATCAGTTAAACGATTCTGTATGAATAAAGGTTAATATGACGAGCCTCGATAACATAAACAAAAGCTTACCTGTGCTCCACGCATTACATGAGAGCTATTACCAGCTCCAATAAAGTACATTGGACTCCCATGCATTTCCCACGATTAAGAATAGTTAAATACTGATAGAATACTAAAAAATCAATATTTTCAAATAGATTTGAACCCGCGTCGTAGGTAACATGAGGCTCATAACCATATATCACACTACACTACAGTTCGGGGTACTGGGTGCGAATTATTAATTGCCTGTTTTTAAAGTTCTGAAAGCGACCTGACACTGCACACCAAGCGCACTACACGCACCATCTACCCCACCTCACCGCTCAAAGTATGTAAAATGCTCCCCAATTTTTCTTATTTTCTTCAAATAAAGCAGTTTTCTCATTATATTATTTTTGGTAGAAATACATCTACTACATCAAATTAATTGTTTATGCACATGTTTCCTTTACAAAGATGGAATAATGTGATTGCATACTAATATACAGTAATTGGGGCTTATCTAGGGAGAGAAAGGATAACATATTTCAATGGAGAATGAATTGTATATGTAGATTGAAAACGAAAGAACAGTGATATGTTATTGTACTACAATTGGATGTGTAAATTTGAACAGAGTATATACGATTGGTTAAAGCAGTTGAAATATCACAAAAGAAGATGTGGGGCATATAATATATTTGTGATTGGGAGGGAAGAAATAAAAAAATGGAATGATCGTGACGTATAATTAGTGGAATATTGTCCAATACTATTTGAATATAATTCAAATTCGATAATTTTTGCCTATAAAAGGAGACATTTTATCGTTCATTCATTCATTCATCGTCTCATTCATTCATTCTCATCGTTCACATTAATTGTGATCGGTTCTTCTCTACTGACTTCTATCTACTAACTATCTACTAATTATGGTATGTATTTGATATCCAACTCTGACTAAGATCTCCATATCCATATCCATATCCATATACCAATATCCTTTATATCCTCCATATAATCTACCCTTCATCTCCACTTTTGATTTCAGTCTAATCTTATCCTCTCTCATAAGCATCATAATGGAAAGAAGATCGAAAGGGAAGAAATCATGAAGAGATCTATGATTATTCTTAAGAATTGTTAGTTAACTGCTTCTTCCCTAATCTATAATCAATCAATATTTACAGTATCCCTGTTTGGTTCAGTAAAGCCTGAGATCAGTAGACTTCTTACTGTATCATCTCATCCTCTACAATTGGCCAAAGTTTGGAGTGAATGTAAGAGATACCGTATCTTATAATATCATTCTATGTAGGAAACGATTCAGATCAGATCTCAATTGGACTTCCATCTTTGAAGATTACTGTATCATTGTCATCGATCGTATCATTCCGTACTCTATTCGATACCGTACTCCATCCATCTACATCATGGAATGGATCTAATCTGTATACTGTATCTATCCCATCTACAGTATCTTCCACCTTCAATACAGTATCCAAGCCATCGATTGTATCGACTGATGGATCCTCCTCTACCGTATCTATAGGCTCAATATTCGATACCGTATCACAATCCTCTATTGTATCGTTTGGGCATCTATTTGATACGGTTTCAAGTTCGTCAACAGTATCGATTGGTTCCTTCTTTGATACCGTATCCTCATCAAGCAGTATCTTTATGGATCCTACAGGGATTTCGTCATCATCATCGATCTTTATTGATCCAACCGAGTCTCCATCATCTACATTATGGATTGATCCTAGTGAATCATCTTCATCTTTATTGATTGATCCATCTGGAACATCATCATCATCTTCAATTCATTCTTCCATCTCCTTCGATTCTTCTTCATCTTTTTCATCTACTTTCATATGCCCTCATTGTGGATTTGATTGTTTCGAACTTTCATCATCTCAATTCTCTTTATCATCTGAATCAACTGAATCAATCTCTTCATTATCCTCCGTTGATCCATATTCTTCATTTGAACCAAATCTATTCAATGAAGGTTAGTTATCTATTCATAATCAATCTAATCAATCAATAATTCAGATTCATCAATTTGGATTACTCCGAATGATATTTCATGGAATGATTGTAGTGATAATGGATATGAGAGTGATATTGAGGTTTGATCAATTATCGATTGATTTGTATTTAATCAATGATGAATTGAAGAGCATGAAAGATGAGACAAGAAATAAGAATATGGGAGCACAGACTAAGACTATCTCGGTTAGATTAGATTATTGATTGATTAAATGAATTTTTGATTGATTATAGGAACAAGCTCTTCTGCTACTCGATGAAATAGATGAATCAATTAGAAAGATGATTATGATGAGAGAAGATGTTATTAAACTTCTTCAATGATAAACGAAGAGAATAGAAGATGAATTGAAGAAATGGAGAAGAAATATGATTGATTGATATGATATGTTTTATGTGATGAGGATAAAGATATACTCACCATTCTCTTGTAAAGAATATTACACACTAATAATAATCCACAAGTTGATATGTTTAAAATGAATTGTATAGAATGCTAAGATGCATGTAGCCATTTCTTTTACTTTGGCTTAAAGGGGGAGTAACCATTGTCAAATAGAGTGAGTTAAAATGCCCTCGAAGAGGACACCTGATGTGGTGTAGATTCTCACCACGAAGTACAACTCTCCTGTCTTTGGAATTTGAATCAGTCAGTGTAAGGAAATGCTCCAAAATAAGCAAAATTAGAAGGAATCAGAGAGAACATATAAAACATTTAATAACTTTTGCATACTCTCGTATGCAAACGTTATTGAATGTTACTATTGCCCACGAGAAGTACTAACTATAAGAGTTTTAGATCACTTCATTTAAAATCGTTCAGCTAAAAAATTATCCGTTTGACATTCACATATAGTGTAAGGCACGATATGTGTGATGGAATGGATCAACGATTAGTCAAGCTATTCTATATTTTATTATATAATTTAAATTAATGTGAATTTATAAAGGCGAAAACATAAAATGGATGAACATGTAGATTTAGCCAGCACTGATATATGAGAAAAAAAATCAAAATAATTCGCAGCGAGCAGGATTCGAACCTACGCGGGCAGAGCCCAATTGATTTCTAGTCAATCTCCTTAACCACTCGGACATCGCTGCACATATCTCATGTATCCTTATCATCATCTGTCATTCATTCAAACATTCTATGAACATTTTCTTTTCTTCTCAAATCAATCAAATCAATGACCTTTACAATTGTAATTCACACGTACTCATGAATTTGTTTATGAAAATTTAAGAAATTAGATAAATGAATTATTTATTCATTTGTTCCCATGTTATACCATTTACTCATTCATTTTCATATTTTTATTGGCGATAATCGGTCGATCTTTATTATCGTCTGTATGCCATTTTCTCTATAAAAATGGGAGATACTACTCTAATTTTTAATTACTTCTCGTAAGTATTTTTCATTTGTAATATAAATATTTAAAAATAAAAATATAGAATCCCTGGAATTTCGATTTTGTCATCAATAATTCTGATTGTTCTCTTGTTGACAACAACTGCATGTTATTTCGATTTAAAGAGTAGACAGGTACACATTATATTCTCTTGAATCTACAGTATCCTAGTCAATCTACAGTAACCCATTCCATCTACAGTATTCCATTCAATCTTGATACATTCCAGGCAGGACTCAATTTTCTTCCAGAGGGTTCACAATGGGTATCTATACCAAAGAAGAGATTAGTTGATCATCTTCGAACAAGTGGAAGAGAACAAAAAACATCCCAAGAAGAAGAATTGCCTCTTCTAACTCCAGTATTCATTGCTCATTTCTACCGTATTCTAATCTTACAGTAATCTTGATTACAGAATGAACCATCAATTCGTAGTTCTCGTACTCCATTCACTCCTAAATCTAATCGACCTGATCATCATGAGAAACATCATAGAATGATTGAAGGTTGATATTCTCTCATATATCAATATACCGTATCCTACAGTATTCAATATACTGTAGTATCTATGATCTTTAATCTTTTTGTTCACTGTATTCTCAGTCTATGTCTCTGAACTAATCTTGATTTATGATCGTTGATCTTTGATCTTTGAGTTCACTGTATGCTCAGTCTGTGTCTCTGTACTAATCTTGATATATGATCTTTGATCTTTGGCCTTTGATCTTTTCAGCAGTGTACATAGCATCTGGTAGAAATGCCCCTCCTCGTCCTTCCAATGTCAATACTGCTATACCTAAGGTAGTATATTTATTATATTAAATATTGTATATATCTATAATTTCAGTCAGGCAGTGATAGTCTTCGTGATAACAAGAATATTGATGAAACTCAACGAACTACACAAGGTTAAAATCGATAAATACTTCTTAATCAATCAATATTCTTTAGAAAGCACATCTAGTCGAACTTTAAAAGATGTAGATACTACTCAATGTACTACAGTTATCTCTGATCCATCGAGTAAGATATTATTGATTGATTATTGATTATATTAATATGATTCAGGACCTCCATTAACTCATTCCGATAAGAATAAAATGGATGCACAAGTAAAGAATGAAGGAGAAAAGAAAGAAGAGGATAAGAATAATGAGAATAATGAATAAATACATGAATATGAATATGTAATTAGTGATATACACTATTTCATCGAGTATACAAATGTATGTACAAAGACTATTTTCCCCTCCCCTCTCCCTTCTCCTCTCTACCATTTCAACTCTCCCTCTACCCCTCCCCTCTACTCCTCTACCTCTTCCCTTCTCTCTCCCTCCTCTTCCCCCTCTCCCTCTCTCTCTCCTCTCCCCCTCTCCCTCCTCTTCCCTCTCCTTCCTCTTCCCCCTCCATCTCTCCCCCTCTCTCCCTCTCCCTCCCTCTCCCTCTACATCTGCCATTCAAATCGTAACATTGCCCAATGGGACATTCTCTACAACCTTCCACTATAACTTTCTCTTTTCTCTATTCATTTTGTTTTCTTCGTCTCTTGTATAATGTCTTATCGATTCCACCGTTTAGATCATCATCTTCTACCTCTTGAATCTCTCCCCCTCTCCCTCTCTCCCTCTACCTCTCCCTCTCTCCCTCTACCTCTCCCTCTCCCTCTCTCCCTCTACCTCTCTCTCTCTCCCTCTCCTTCTTTCATTCGAATCTTGACCAGTATCCACTTCTATTTGTTCCTCATATGTGAACCGATTCAATGAGTGAACACATACAACGAATTGAAACATAATCATAATATTTGATCTTTGATCTTTGATCTTTGATCTTTGGTCTTTCGTTATCCAAAACATTCTTGAACAATAGAGAGAGAGATAAGAGTAATAGGTCTGAAGAGTTCAAATATACAACATACGTGAATGATGTAATAAGATTCGAAGACCATTGTACTCTTCTCATCTCAGTAATCATTTCATCTTTCAATCTTCTATCTATTCTATCTTCCATATAAATACAACTATTGTCACTATTATTATTCACTAGATCTGATAACCTACCCCCCTACTCAACACTACTAACCGGCTTTTACCCAATCTACCTCCCTCTCTCCCTCTCCTCTCCCTCTCCCTCTCTCTCCCTCTCTCCCTCTCCTTCCTCACCATCTAGAATCCTCTCCCTCTCGATTAATCTCTCTTATCGTATCTCTTCATCTACAGAGGGAATGAATCTCCATCATACTAATTCCTCATTATCTTCATTCTATTCTTATATGTATCATCTATTCATTCATTCATGGATGAATAGAGGGAGGGATATCTTTAGTCTGTCTTCTGTACTCCTCGTACGCTTACCCACTTCAAGATACGGAAGTCATCTATTCTTACCTCTCCCTCTCCCTCTGTCCCTCCCTCTCCCTCTCCCTCTGTCCCTCCCTCTCCCTCTGTCCCTCCCTCTCCCTCTCCCTCTCTCTTCCTCTACCTCTCTCTCCCTCTCTCTTCCTCTACCTCAATCTCCCTCTCTCTACCTCGCTCTCCCTCTCTCCCCTCCCTCTCCTTCTCTTCGTTCTCTTTATCATGATCATGTACCTACTTGATCTATCTATTCATTCACATCAACAATATACTACCAATGATCAAACGAATATTCTCCATTCTTATACATTGTATCATTGTCAATTGGATTACTTCATTCTCTTCCTCTCCCTATCTCTCTACTTCTCCCTCTCCCTCTCCCTATTTCTCCCTCTCTCTCTCTCCCTCTTCCTCTCTCTCCCTCTCCCTCTCCCTCTCCTTCTCCCTCTCTCCCTCTCCCTACCTCACTTCTCTCTCTTAGACAATTCATGACTTTCTCCTTCAGTTCATAATTCATAATGTACTCATTCTCTTCATATTTGTCCTCATTTTCATTCATTCTCATACCTATTCTACAATACCATATGAATACTTCCTCATTCTATTCATCTAATACATCTATCTACCATGTATCTATCTACAGTGTCTATCTACAGTACCTGTCTACACTATCTATCTACAGTGTCTATCTACAGTATCTATCTACAGTGTCTATCTACAGCATATATCTACAGTATCTATCTACCGTAATCTCCTCTATCAATGATCTATGTACAAGAGAAACACGATACAGTATCTATCTACGTCTATCGTTGTGCCATTAAGAACTCGTCATTGTTGAACAAGCGTGGCTAGTTCATTCTACCTCTCCACCTTCCTCCTTCTCCCTCTCCCTCTCTCCCTCTACCTCTCCCTCTCCCTCTCCCTCTCCCTCTCGCATTCCCGTGTTATTCGATCTAGAGGGCACTTCCATGTCCACTTCGACAGTTGAATAATCTATCCCCCTTCTTCCTCTCCTTCTGTATCTCTCTCCTTCTCATCGTCTCATATCACCATAAAAAGACATCTCCGTCAAGAACTTTTCCACTTTCTCCATAATGCCGTTACTACCTCTATCACTTTCGCTTCATCTTATCCTTTCACTATCTTCCTTTCATCTATCACTACCTCTCTATCACCCTTCCTATCTCTCCCTCTCTCTCTCTCTCTCCCTCTCCCTCTCCTTCTCTCTCTCCCCTTCCTCCCTCTCCCTCTCCCTCTCTATCTCCCCTAATTCTTCCTCCATCTGACATCACTGTCCCTCTTGATTCTTTCATGTTTAACTACTTCATTGTCTATTTATTCGACCTTGTAAATCATACCATCACTCACTTACCTTATACTTCTACTGTCTAACCTCTCTTTTACCCTCTCCCCTCCCTCTTCCTCTCTCTCCCCTCTCTCCTCCCTCTTCCTCTCTCTCCCCTCTCTCCTCCCTCTTCCTCTCTCTCCCCTCTCTCCTCCCTCTTCCTCTCTCTCCCCTCTCCCCTCCCTCTTCCTCTCTCTCCCCTCTCTACTCTCTCCTCCCTCTTCCTCTCTCTCCCCTCTCCCCTCCCTCTTCCTCTCTCTCCCCTCTCTACTCTCTCCTCCCTCTTCCTCTCTCCCTTCTTCCCTCTCCTCCCTCTCCCTTTCTCCCTCTCGATCTCTTCTACATTCATTTCTATTCGTTCTATATACCATTGGCACTATGAACCTGTTTCTTCCTTTGACTCTTTCCTCTTTTTACCCTCTCTATCAACGTACTACCTCAATCTCTACCTCATTTCTACATCTCCTTCTCTCCCTCTCCTTCTCTCCCTCTCCTTCTCTCCCTCTCCTTCTCTCCCTCTCCATCTCTGTATCATCTACTTCAATCTACTCTTCCTTTCATCATTCGTATAGTTTAATTCATATGCACGTCAAGTACTTCTAGTCTACATCTTCTCACAAATAGAATCACTTGAAACATATCATCTGAGATAGAAGAGGGAAGAGGGAGAGGAAGAGGGAGGGAGAGGGGAGAGGGAGAGTTACAAGTTGCAAATTCAGTAATCATGATGAACATTCTTATTTATTCATATACCAATCTACAATTCCCCTAAATATCTCTTGGTCTTCTTCGTATTCTATTCACATCTTCTATTCTCTTCTTCATCTTCATCGTTTCCTTCTCCACATCCGGTAAATGGAGAACGTTAGAGAAGTCATTCAAGAGTAACACTCTTCCTTTTAGAGTCTCTCCCTCTCCCTCTCCCTCTCCCTCTCCTTATTTCTTCTGAATCAGACAGAACCTCAAGAGAGTCCATTAAAGGTACTCTAGACTCTATAAGGAATGATCCATCAACTTGATCATGTAACAGTCTATGTCACATGTGTTCCTTCTATCAATATTCTTTATCAATTTACTCTATCAACACAACTTCCATTACTCTTCTTGCCCATTCTAACATGTACAATATATGTACCTCCCATTTCTAACTCTTCCTCTCCCTCCTTATGTTTTCTCTCCCTCTCCCTCTCTCTCCATCCCTCTGCCTTTCTCTCCCTCCCCTCCCTCTACCTTTCTCTCCCTCTCCCCATGTTTTTCTCTTCCTCTCTCTTACATCTACAGATCTCTATCTCTTAATATGCATGGTACTTCATGCCTACTCAATAAAAACACTAACAAGATCTTCTTTCAATTGATCTCTATCTATCATTCTATCAATAAGTTCAATTGAACTAATCATTCATTCATTCATTCCACATCAAAATGTCCATATTGTTAGTGTGTATATTCTTCCATTTCCTCTTCATATATCATCTTTCAATATCTATTCATATCCACATTTCTTCGCGAATGAATATTCCATTTATTTCACAAAATCTCCTAATATATCAATCGATATTTCATTGATAATATTCGTTCTGTTATGTATAATATTCGTCGTGTTCGTCTTCATTGTTGAAATGATTAATTAGTTTGATAAGTTTATATCATTGACAGGAATGATAATATTGTTCATTGAATGATTATAATCAATAGAGAAATGAAACATATCAATCTATTCTTCATTCTCATTCCATTATCTCTCTCACAAGGTTATCTTCTTTTTTATTTAATTCATTAATTTAATTAAATATAAAATGGTTGTTAATCTGCCGATGATAGAGAGGAAGTTGTAAATAGAATGAGTGATGATATCATATGAGGAGATGGATGATAGGACTAGATATGACAATTGAATAGATATGAACTATATGGAAGAGTCAAAGGTGGAGAGGGAGAGGAAGAGATAGAGGAAGAGGGAGAGGGAGAGGGAGAGGGAGAGGAAGAGGGAGAGGGAGAGGGAGAGGGAGAGGGAGAGGGAGAGGGAGAGGGAGAGGGAGAGGGAGAGGGAGAGGGAGAGGTAGAGGTAGGTGGCAATAGTTTGAATGTTTCACTATGATTATAGATTGTCCTTGATAGTAAAGCCTACTAATACTCTTTATCCTTTCTTTCATTCAATTCAATCAATATATCGATTCACACTTCTTTTCAATTGTAAAGAAAAAGAAGAACAAAGGTTTATGCCATTGAATGATTCAATGAATAGAACAAATGATGGTATATTGAGAGAGAGAGAGAGAGAGAGAGAGAGAGAGAGAGAGAGAAGGAGAGGGAGGGAGAAGGGGAGGGAGAGAGGGAGAGGGAGAGAAGGAGAGGGAGAGAGTCAATAGAAGTACTTGATGTACAATAGAAATAGTATAAGAAACCATTAGAATTGACTACAACCATTGTACTCATCGAAAGAGTTTCTCGTAATATAACAAATGATTACTATAGAGATTGGCATGGTTCAATGAATCGGAAACATAAAATGAATGAATAAATTGTGTGATATTAAGAGACGACCTCATCAACCCCTTCATCTACTCCTCCTTCTTCATCATCTCCTTCATCATCAACAATAGATTCACCTCGTATAGGAATAGACTTCATTGGTCCATTATGGTTACCTCGTTCATTCAAGATTACTTGTTGTAGAGGAGGAACACCTATACCCGAAAATGATTTGGTATATATCTAATAATAAGTTCTCTCGATATATTGAGATAGACTAGAATGATTTATCTATTTATCTCATAATTCTTTGGTTCTTAACGAATCGTTTAAGTTTTCTCATGTGATTGACAGTTCTGAGAGAATTGTCTATGAGAGAGAATGAGAAGACATTAAGAGATATTAGAAACATTCAATGAACTATCCTTTATTACAATGGTTAATCTCTCATACACTAAACAATCTATTGAAATGTGAACAAACATCCTTGAGTCATAGTCAATACTTATATTAGTAATAATATTAGTAATAAAGAGAGAATAATATTTACAATTTTCAGTTAATTCGAAATTGGACTCAATCTGTATCAGATTATGCAGTAGATGAAGATTCGGATGAAGGATGTCGAATTTATGAGGTAAAAGAGACAAATAATCATATTTGGGAAGAGATATTATGAATCACTCAATGATTTTTGGATAGAAAACACGAAAACAGTTCTCTACAACTCGAAATGTGAAATAAATGTTAAAATAAACGGGTAAAGATTGTTCATTCTTTTTTATGTTATTTATTAACCATTTTATTTGAATTACCTCTCCCTTCTCTTCTGTTCAAACATAAAATACATGACAGCGATAGAAATTTGTTTAATAAAAAAAGTGTTTTCCATATTTTAAAGATGGGTCGAATATTTTCGCACACAAAGTGTGAAGATAGAAAGATAGCAAAAGTTACTCCGCATACCCCACATTATTTGTTTTATGCTAATTCAACTAATTGATAGAATCTTGAATGAATCATAATATCTCAGGCAAATGCGCCCTTTTAAAAATTAAAAAAAATTGAGCAATAAGATTCTAACCCGCGACGATGCGCTTAAACTTGCATGAACATTCAGTTCTCAACATTTAATGTACTCATATGTAGAAATGTATTTTATTGCCATTAACTTTAAGGATTTCACTATCTTTTTTTTTAACGGGAGCGTAACCTCACTCAATGGTCTCACGCACAATGCTCTCTCGTTGTTAGAGAACAGAAAAATAGTGTGCGCAATGAAGAGACCATTGAGTGAGGTATTTAACGCTCCCTTTAAAGATCATTTTTTGACTGATAAGTATACTATGAGAATGAGATAATTTCTCGTGGGAAAGTGAACAATAAATGTTAAATAGTATAAAAAAAGCTAAATGTAATGTCTATTTTTGACATCAACGAGACAAATCTTTGTCTTTTCTTGATCAGTTTAAGTTCTATAAAAAACAAAACGAAAAAAACTATATGAACGAATGGAATGCTAAAACCGAATGAAAGAAAGAACAGAAATAGTTGATGATCAATTCTACACAAGATGTAATACATTTATGCTTTCAGGGTAATTTCCTCTTGGCAGCAACAGCTCTATTCAAATTGAGAACATTTACTGGATATGGAGTTCAATGCAAATGCCCAGGTTTAATTATTTCTCCTCTTGTAAACTTCTCTCACTTATTCATTTTACAATATCTCAACAATATCAATATAAATATCATTCATTTTTTGAACATCGAAAACAGTTAATATGAAATGAACTCAGGTGATACAACAAATGGATTAGATAAACACTGTAGAAAGTTACCTCCATGTCATAATAATGGATATAGATCATTCTCACTCAATATGAGGTATTCACTATATTATCATATCATCGTAATATTTGTATTATCCATGAAATATAAAGCCACAATCGTATACTCAACAATATCAATCAGTATTGTGCGGAAAATATATTTCGGAAAAAAATGTCGGAAAACGTTCTTTCTCAAAAAAATTTTTAAAATCGGAAAAACCCGGGAAAAATTCTGTAAAATGTATTTTCTTGTGTATTATCTCACAATTACATTCGTAAATGATCAAAGCGAAAATATGAATGATCGCAGTTTATAAAAGATAATAATTATCTAGAAACAACTTAACGAACAAGCTAATACTAGGAGTTGAATGCTATATGCGTGATTGTTGATCATTATTAGCGCATCATGGGTTAGAACTATGACCGGTCAGATCAAAATGACTTGAAAATCTTCAAATTTTGTATTTTGATATGTATTTTTTACTTTCTACAGCATTTAATTTTTCCGTTTTCCGGAACATTTTATAGGAATTTTTTCGCACAGCCGTGATATCAATAACATAACATTAATTAAATAAATAAATAAATAAGTAGGATAGATTACTTAGATGTGCATGTCCTGAACCATTCTTCGGTGATTTCTGTGAGAAATATTGTGATCAAGGACAGAAACTAAAAGGTGTTGATGGAAGAGATTACTGTAGTTGTGTGCCCTTCTATCAAGGAGAAGAATGTAGAGATATGGTATGTGACCTACCGTACTCCTCCTCTTGAGACTACCGTAATCTAATAGGTGTGTCTAAATGGTGGAGTTGAATCCGGTCGTCGATGTGCTTGTCCACCCAATTTCCTTGGCTATCATTGTGAGATTGATGCTAATAGAACAACTGTATTAGGAGGATCGAGATTTCAGAAATATCAAGAAGCGGTAGATATAATCTATAGAATGAATACGTATGATTAATATGATTTCAGCCAAATGATTTCTTTACTCGAGATATATCAGGAACAATCTTCTCACTTATAATGATTATTGTCCTTGTTGTATCAATGTATCTATTGATGAAACATCGAATGCATGTAAGATCAATTATATTATATCTATTATTTTCTAAAAATCGATAATTCCTTTTTTATTGAAAAGGTTAATTGATCTCAGGGTGGAAGTGGTAATGGATCTCATCGCCGTGAAGAACAAATACGATCAATCTATGGATTACCAAGGAGAGGAGATACTGTTAGACCTTCAGGTATATACAATTATAAACTTTAGTCTATCAAGAATATATTGATTTAAGTACCAACAACTCTTCCTTTTTCTGCTCTTGGTATTGATGGACCACCTCCATATGCACCTGTACAAAGTAGAAGTAACCATTTCATTTTTGTATTTTTGATCTTTGATCTTCGATCCTTGATCTTCGATCTCTTCATTCTAGGTGGAGGTCAACCGGAAATTCTTCCTCCTCTTCCTAGTTACGATGATGCTACAAAGATTCCAGCAATGAGGTAATATCTCTGAGATAATGAGTAATATCTGTATATATTATAGACCACCGATAGTTCGATCAACAATTCAATCAATAGAAGAAGTTCCATCGACATCAACAACATCTCCTCCATTAGAATCAATACCATCTATTCATTCATCTATACCTCCAATATCATTTAATAGAATTATTCCTTCACGTAGATCAGTCTAGTCATTTCAATCAATACTTATATCAATATACGGGTCAATCTCTTCATCTTCGTCTTCTTCTATATTCATTCTTCCCTTTATTCTTTCTATAACCAATCCATGACATGTAGTATTCATTACTCGGTTATTCATTATCTTTCCCATTAAAATGACGAGTTCAATCAATATTCGTTCACTTCTAATAGTATAGTATATAGGTGTTAGTAATAGAAGTGAACAATGAAATAGATAATTTTTATCATTTCCATCAATTGCTCAATAAGATCAATATTATTGAGGGTGAACATTATCCATTATCTAATCTCCTCTTTGATCTCTTTTCATCAAAAATCTACTCTAATTCTACATTTATTTGTGATATTTTTTATTCGTCATAAATCCATTTCAATCAACTATGTATGACATATAATAATTACATTTTAAATATTAAAATGATCGAATACAAAATAATTGATAGTTAATCATAAGAAATCTTTGATAAAATGAACAAAACAGGGTACTACTCACTCTAACAAAATGATTTATTGTGAATGATCCGATACAACAACACAATGAATCTATAACTACTCTATCTCTATTTCTTCACTTTCTTCATATTTTTATATCTTTAAATCTCTCCTAATTTCAACTTTTCTTTCTTCTCTTTCTTTCTCACATCTATAAATGGACATCTTTTTCTTCTTCTCATATACCAATTCTATTCTATTTTTTCCCAAACATCTTCCCTTTTCTCATCATCACCTGTTGTTTCACTACATTTATAGACCCATTCTTCTCCCTCTTCATCTTTCCTCCCTCTCCCTCTCCCTCTTCTTCTCCCTCTTCTTCTCCCTCTCCCTCTCCCTCTCCCTCTCCCTCTCCCTCTCCCTCTCCCCTCTCCCTCTCCCTCTCCCTCTCCCTCTCCCTCTCCTCTCCCTCTCCCTCTCCCTCTCCCTCTCCCTCTCCCTCTCCCTCTCCCTCTCCCTCTCCCTCTCCCTCTCCCTCTCCCTCTCCCTCTCCCTCTCCCTCTCCCTCTCCCTCTCCCTCTCCCTCTCCCTCTCCCTCTCCCTCTCCCTCTCCCTCTCCCTCTCCCTCTCCCTCTCCCTCTCCCTCTCCCTCTCCCTCTCCCTCTCCCTCTCCCTCTCCCTCTCCCTCTCCCTCTCCCTCTCCCTCTCCCTCTCCCTCTCCCTCTCCCTCTCCCTCTCCCTCTCCCTCTCCCTCTCCCTCTCCCTCTCCCTCTCCCTCTCCCTCTTCTTCTCCCTCTTCTTCTCCCTCTCTCCCTCTCCCTCTTCTTCTACCTCTCCCTCTTCTTCTCCCTCTCCCTCTGCCTCTCCTTCTTCGGTTCCCCTTTACCTCTCATCATGGAATAGTCCAAAAGATGACTGGATGGTTCCTTTATTTCGACCCATCAAAGGTTGTAATAACTGTCTCCCACTATATGATCATTCTCTCCTTCTTCTCTATTCATCAATTATATTCATTACTTCATAATCACAATCTACGAATATTTAGTTTTCATGACTTCATAAGTTGATTGTAAACTATATATTCATAAGATCGAGAGAAGATCCATAATAGATGAATGAATAGTCTGAACAGATATACAAAGTTGTCGATCTCTTCCTCTATTCATTCATTCATTCATTCCACTTTATTCTATCACAGTTGCTTCTATCTCGACGACCATTTATCTTATAGTGAAAGAGAAGAGAAGGTAGAGGGAGAGGGAGAGATGGAGAGGGAGAAATGGAGAGGGAGAGATGGAGCGCTAGACGAAGAGATGGAGAGGGAGAGAAAGGAAGAAATGAAGAAAGAGAGGAATAGAGGTAAGATATTAAACAGTTTGTTCTATTATCACTCCTCATCTCATCCATTTATATCATTTAATTGACTGATTATGAACCTATCATTGAATGACTCAATTGTTTTCATCTATTTAATCTCATACTCTATCCACTTCTATCAATTCCTCCCCTCACTCTTGCACTTCGCTCTCCCTCTTGGACCTCTCTCTCCCTCTTGGATCTCTCCCTCTTGGACCTCTCTCTCTCCCTCTTTGTTCTCTCCCTCTCCCTCTCCATATTAGACTTCTCCTTTATCTAGAATCCTTTGTCTTATCTTCTCATCTTCTTCTTCTATCATATATCTCTACACAGTCATCCCCACAGGAGACATATCTCATTGTCAACCGTAAAGGGACTCAACTTGGGTTAAACTACCCCCAACTTGACACTTTTTCAGATTCTTCGTCTCTCCCTCTCCCTCTCCTTTTCTAAAGAGACAAGGAGGCGTCGTTCTATCCTTAGTCACAGTCTCAACACCTGTAACCTTTCAATCATCTATTCATTCTACTTCATCCTCCTCTTCTTCTTCTTCATCTTTTCTCATTCTCTTTCATAGTTACTTTTTGTGCACTCTCCATGTGATCAAGACTTATACCCATCGATCTTCTGATTCTCTCCCTCTCCCTCTCCCTCTCCCTCTACCTCTCCCTCTCCCTCTCCCTCTCCCTCTCCCTCTCCCTCTCCCTCTCCCTCTCCCTCTCCCTCTCCCTCTCCCTCTCCCTCTCCCTCTCCCTCTCCCTCTCCCTCTCCTTATGCTATCAAAAGTGATTGATAAAGGGAGGGAAGTGGCAATTCTTGCAAGTGACAAGTCTTATCAGTGAAGATAACATCGATTTGTTTAATAGATATAATATATGATCTATGAAGTCATTGTATTTATAAGTAGAATATTCAATGAGTCATTATTATACAAAAAAACAATACACAAATCATCTTTATTAATTTATTTAAATGAAATATTCATTGATCATATTGCAATTCACAAATATATACAATCTAATTGATATATACTCTCATTGTTCAAGATCTTTGTGTATCAGTCTATCAATTTCTCACCCTAACCAACCATTTCTCCCTCTCTCCCTCTCCCTCTACCTTTCTCCCTCTCCCTCTCCATCTCTATTGACCGTACTCTATTCGTCTTCATCTATCAATATCTTCTATCATTTCTATTCTTATCATCAATTTCTTTTCTTTATACTTCTTCTCACTATAATGATCGTCTATCACGTACTATCACACTCCTTATATCTATCATCCTCTACCTCTTCCCCTTCTCCATCTCTCTCTCCCCCCCCCCTCTCTCTCTCTCCTTCTCTCTCCCTCTCTCTCTCCCCTCTCCATTCATCTATTTCCATTTGTTCTCAATACATTGATACATTCAACCAGTTACTTATGCTATGACATAGAAGGATCAGTTATATTTTAGTAGTCTCTCCCTTTCCTTATTCTATTCCCCTCTCTCTCCCTCTCTCCCCCTCTCATATTTCGCATATCCATGCAAGGTGGCAATCCAAATCCATCTCTTTCGTCATAATATCTATATTCTTCATCGTTATTCTATATAAATATCCTTCATTCATTCACTTTTCTTCTTATGAAGTAGAAACTATTTTTTCATTCTCATTTTTGTGAACATCACATCATGCTTCGATCACACTTTTCTTCCATGATCTTCCTGGTTCATCTAAGTCTTATCTCTTTCCCTCTCTCTCCAATCTCTCCCTCTGTCTCTCTCTCTCCCTCTCCCTTTTCCTCTCTCTCTATCCCTTTCCATCTCTCAATTTACCATTATCTATCATTATCTTTTCTCACTTCAAATGTTGCCATTTCTTCTCCATTCTTCCATTACATCAAGAGAAAGCAATTGATTAGAACACATTATCAACTATCTCTCACCTTTTCTACCTCTCCCTCTGTCTACCTCTCCCTCTGTCTACCTCTCCTTCTCTCCATCTCCATCTCTCCATCTCCATCTCTCTCCCTCCCTCTCCGTCTACCTCTTTCTCTCTCTATCAATCACTTCATACTATATGTTTAATGTTTTATACTGTATTATTACATGTTCAACATCAATATGCATTATTTGTTTAGTTATTTATTCTGTGCTATGTTCCTTGTAAACGAATTTTTTATTTCTTTTTGTATGTATAATATTATTATCATTCTTATTAAATCTATATATTGTTCAACTCTATCTATGTCTACATATCATATATATTCCATATATAGTGATAATTGATGTATTCTATCTATATTATTACTATTATTCTTAATTATGAAATGACCTCCCCATTAATCCACTTATTCTTCTTCGAATCCACCTCGTTTTCCACTGGCGCCAGACACACAAAAACGGTAGACTCTCATGAGGATACTGTAAGGGAGAGGGAGAGAAGGGGACAGGTAGAGGAAGGGAGAAGAAGAGGCGGAGAGGGAGAGAGAGAGAAAAGGAGAGAGAGAGAAAGGGAGAGGGAGAGGGAGAGACACAAAGAGGGAGGGCTATATAGTCATAATCCTCATTCTCCTCTTCTCTCTACCGTATACTTCTTTGTCTACTCTCATATAACTGAATATGACTACTCCTTACTAGACAATGTTGATATTACCCCTCTACCTCTCCTTCTCTTTCTCCCTCTCTCCCTCACCCTCTCCTTCTCTCTCTCCCTCCTTCTCCCTCTCTCTCCCTCTCCGTTCTTCTCCCTCTCCCTCTCTCTCCCTCTCCCTCTCCCTCTCCCTTTCACTCTCCCTCTCCCCTGTTCGTCTTCATTTTCCATTGTTTCTGTTTTCCATCATCTCATCTCTCATTTCACATCTTCTACTTCTCAATATCATATCTCCTCATATCGGCATCTCTTTTATCTTCTTCTGATCCTTTTCTTCAATATCTCCCCTCCCCTCCTGTGGTGCTCCTCCTCCCTTCATTCTCCTCCTCCCCTCTAGTTCCCCTCTCCTCCCTTCCCCTTCTTCTCCCCCACAGTTCCTTTGACATTTTTCAGTGCTCTCATCTTTACCCTTTAGGGAATATGAACACCAACCCACTCAATTTCCATTTCAAACATTCCGTAGCTACTTCCCTCCCTCTCCCTCTTGAATCTCTCCCTCTCCCTCTTGAATCTCTCCCTCTCCCTCTTGAATCCCTCCCTCTTCCTCTTGAATCTCTCCCTTTCCCTCTTGAATCCCTCCCTCTCCCTCTTGAATCCCTCCCTCTCCCTCTTGAATCCCTCCCTCTCCCTCTTGAATCCCTCCCTCTCCCTCTTGAATCCCTCCCTCTCCCTCTTGAATCCCTCTCTCTCCCTCTTGAATCCCTCCCTCTCCCTCTTGAATCCCTCCCTCTCCCTCTTGAATCCCTCCCTCTCCCTCTTGAATCCCTCCCTCTCCCTCTTGAATCCCTCCCTCTCCCTCTTGAATCCCTCCCTCTCCCTCTTGAATCCCTCCCTCTCCCTCTTGAATCCCTCCCTCTCCCTCTTGAATCCCTCCCTCTCCCTCTTGAATCCCTCTCTCTCCCTCTTGAATCTCTCCCCCTCACTTTGGAATCTCTCCCTTTCTTTTTTTAGTCCATCATCGTCATATTTTCACGATTACCAGTAACAGAATCCTTCTCTTCTCTCCATTCATTTCAATCTTCTTCTTCTTTTATTAGATAGTTCTGTATCATCATATAATGTCTCCCTTGGGGGAGGAGGTCTTCAACTACAAAAGGACCTTCTCCATTCCATTTACTTTCATTCTCTCATCACCTCTCATTAATCAATCAATAATCTACAGTAATCTTCTTATATAGGCGATGATCTACTAATCTCTCGAAGGGTAGATCAATCAATCGATAATCATCTCGATCAATCGCAAATGTACTCCAATCATATTGCGAGAGCATGAGAAGCGGTATTGTCTCTATTTTTTTTAAAAGTAGCACATCTAAGTTGATTTGTATCCCTCCCTGTTCCAGTGTCTATCACCAGGGCCGAAACACTGGATCATTATAGATTCTTTATATTTTTTTTCTTAAAAATTCCATAACCCATTATTAGTCTTTCCCTTTGTCTCTTTCTTTAAATCCTCTATTACCATATTCTCTGTCTATGAAACAAAACGTGGAATTAGTTTAAAGCCTTTTAAATATTTCGTTAATATTCAATGATATTGTGATTAGATATATCTTCAATAGATAATCTTTGATGTATGAGTGGATTGGTTTGTATTGATGTCTCATCTTCATTCTATATCTAATAATCAAATAAACGATGATGATTGATCATCTTCCAAGAATGAATATACTCCTCCATTAGTCATTTCGTACTATCGCAACTCCCCCTCTTCTTATGGTTTTAAGGATAACCAAAGTAATTCATCCTCTCTTAAAAATATATGAAAATATATAACTAAATATATAAGGTATATTATTAATCTTATTCATTTGTAGTGTGGTTCGATTCAATTGTATCAATAAATTCTTCATTCATTTCTTCTCTTCTTCATCTTCTCTTCATCCTTCCTCTTCTTCTATCAAATCCTATCACTCCTCTACAGTCTGGTAAGTCTCATTCATACATTCAATCAATAAGCATATATATTTATAGAAGTATTGATTAAACTTGGTCTACCCTCAATCCCTAATCGTTCATCTTCTTCCATTCCTATTCCTAATCATATTTGGGACTTATATCAAGAGGCACAGCAAGGACAAATGGATGAAGATTCACTTAGATTATTCTATCCCAATGTATCATCTAATCATTCAATCTTTGATCTTTGATCTTTGATCTTTTTAGGATCTTATCGATTTGAATGCTGGATTGCTTCTCTCATATAATCTATCATTAGAAGTTCAGAAAGAGAGAGCAGTTTCTGCAGAATTGAAATTGAAAGTCAAAGGAGGTGAAGGAAGAGCAAAAGTATATAGAGTTAATCATCATAAACGATTACGAGTATGTTCATATTTAATTGTCGATCTTTAATCTTTGATCTTTAATCTTTGATATTTGGTCTTTGATCTATTTCATAATATTGATTTGAGGTTGAGAAACTCTTGGATAGTGTAGAGATGGATAAGAATGTAATGGAGAGGTTACTTGATTTTGATGTTTCTGAAGGAATCGATCAATCTAATCATCATTTAGTAAGTTGATCTTTGATCTCTGATCTTAAAAGATATGTATTCAGATATGGTTCCTTGTTGTTCTACCAGATGAAGCAGAATTGGAAACATCAGAATCTCCTTCATTATCATCCATTCCAATGTCTCGAAAGAGTTCAGCTTCACTCGTAGTACGATATATCAATGATGATGATGATAAGGTTCATATTCACTCTATCTATAGTACTATATGTTTATTTTGAAAGCATTGAATATCTAGTATCGTACCGTTTCTTAAAGGCATGCCCGAGCTAATTTTGCTTTCCGCTTTGGCAACGCTCTCTCGTTGACAAAGAAAGCGAGAGAGAAGGCGGAGAGTTTCAAATTAGCTCGGGGTGTTGTTTTAAAATACATATTTCCTTTTTTTCAGAACGAACATCCAAAAAGAAGAAAACGATCAACATCAGAAGAAAGGAAAGGTCATAAGAAAGGAAAAGGACAAAAGAAACATAGGTACTTACTTTATCTATTCTATCATTGTCTATTATATTATATTCATTAGAATACATAAGAAGAAAGGATTATGTCGAATAAAGTCAATGTATGTGGACTTTAAGGAATTGAATTGGCATGATTGGATAATAGCTCCCAGTTAGTTCCACTTATTTTCATATTAAAATTAATTATTATTAATTATATTGAAGAGAATAGAATCAGAATATGATAGATGGATATTATATTACATGATGAATACATATAATGTATTCAATGTATGTCCATTTCTAGTGACCCTTACACTTCCTTCTCTTATACACGTGTAATGCTACACCCAGGGAATGCATGGGTAGATGTAGAGGTAGAAGGAGAGGGAGAGGGAGAAGTAGAGGGAGAGGGAGAGGGAGAGGGAGAGGGAGAGGGAGAGAGAGAGGGAGAGGGAGAGGGAGAGAGAGAGGTAGAGGGAGAGGGAGAGGTAGAGGGAGAGGGAGAGAAAGAGGTAGTGAAGAGTCCTAGAGGAAGATAAATGTTAAGGGTATAAGGAAGTGCCAACCGTTCATTTGTATAACTAATTCATGAAGTCTATGTGAGAGTAGATGTATGATATTGTATTGAACAAAGGAGGGACAACGACATTTTGTTATTTCTTATCGTTTTAATCTATTCTTAATAATTCAATTTCATTTTGTTCATCAATATATGTATATTCAATGCGTCCATTTACTCTAAATATACAGTTTTTTATTACGCGTAAAATTCAGATTCATTGTTAAATATGTTCATGTAAATTTCTCACTTGTCTTGAATGACGAGAAGTTAGCTCATCTATCCCATAGAGCAGTGGTGAATGTTCGGAGTCTTTACTCCTTTGTAACAAGTTCGAAGAATATTCCCGAATTCCCTCAATTTTCAAAAAGTGCGCCTTTCCCTGTACAGGCCTGATGATTCATTTATGTTCCTAGCGATCAATAAGCTGAATCAGTATAAAATAAATAGTGTACGGTAACTTTTGCAACTTTTCTTTCTTCACAGTTTGTTCACGAAAATATTCGAGGGACTCCACCTTTAAAGATCGAAATCAGGATGGGTGCGATATTATGAGGAATATCGTGGGACCAACGAATCTGTTCTCTAGTAGATTCGAGAGGTTAAAAGCACCACTCATTTACCTGAGTGGTTAGTATCCGCAGCACGCGAGTTCCATCCCCGTTTGCAATTTTCCATACATTCATCCTTCAAGTTTGAATCTGTGCATTTCATTGTTGCAGCAATGAATTTTTTCCGGAGCATTTATAATTTTATAAATGATTGTTTCTGTATTCAGGGAGATTTGGGATATAGTTGTACCTGACCAGAAAAAATTTGATGATCCCCTTCTTTAACGACCCATAAAAATTCGACCCATAACTTCTGTTTGAAACCATTTTACAATACTCTTACCAAAACAAATAAATACTGAATTTTTAAACAATAGTTTTGTTATGACAACGCGTGCACTAATTAAACTACTACAAGCAGACTAAGAATTGATCTGCTATAAAAATGAAACTTTTAAGAAATATTTAATTTCTGAAAATATCATAATAGTATATTATAATACTTTATGATCATGATAATTGTTGAAATGAAAAAGAATACTAAAATTGAGTGGGTTAAAGTATGGACGGAAATGACGTAAATAGATTCAAACTATTTCTAGTTCCTTCTTTATCCCAACTCATAAAATGAATCTCTAGAGAATACATAGAGGACATGAAAAGTTCAATCTTTATCTACTCTAATTCTATTCTCTTTTCAATAAAATTTGAATGATTATAAATAGACTATAATTCATTCATTATATCAGATGATATTTGTAATTGTCATTAAATTATTTAAATGATTAAATTAAAAATTTAAGATGGATATGACGCTCATCAATGTATCGGAAATTGTTCCCATCCATTACCAGATAAACTAAATTCAACTAATCATGCTATTATACAAGGACTTATTTCCACTTTTAATCCTGAGGTATATGATTAATGAATGAACTAATAAATGAATGAATGAATGATTCAGATACCACCTCCATGTTGTGCTCCAATTAGATTATCTCCATTAGTTATTCTATATCGAGATATGGATAACCACATTGTAATGAAGAGTTATCCAGATATGATAGTAACAGAATGTGGATGTGTATAATTAATCCATTATTGAACGAGTTCAATCAATCCATCAACCATATCATTTATCATTATTATTATAATTTTAATTATTATTATTATTATTATTTACGTTAATTGAGTGCATTGTACTGAACCCCATGAAGACTATTAACTGGTATAGATTTAGTTTATTCTATCGGGTTTCAAACATTCCATTCTCATCTTTTTTGTTATATTTTTATTTCATAGTCTTCCTCTAGTTTTCTTCTAATCTCTTACAAATAGAGTACAAATCTTCATCTTCTCATTCATAATTACAAACATTACAAAGAAAGAAGTCTCTTATTCTATTATTGATCTCATATTATCATAAACTATTTCGCTTCTTCTTCTATCTATTATATGATCATTGATTATATTGTATGATTTCATTCGTTGAATTGATTTATCTATAAATTATTTGTTGGCATGGAATGGAATGGACAATATTACACTATACAACCAACAACCATCTTACTCTCCATTCATTGCAAAGAGAATTGAATGAACGACATATGTACAAAAAACAATCAATTCGTCATAGTTTAGATTCTTATCGAGTATTCTGCTAATACTCTTCAAAGTGCAACTATGAACTATTTACAGTTATTCTATACACACCTCTATAGATTGAATTGATTCTGAGTGATACCCTAGTCATAGCTGGGTCAGCTCCTTGAGGCACACCTTAATAAATAGTTTCATTTGTTTATGAAATGGTTAAAATAAGAGAATAGAGCATAGTCTATAGATGATTCTTCTTCATCTTTGATTTCTTCAGTCGGTTTCTTTTCTTTGAAATATAATCTTCATTTAGTCGACGTACATTCTTCATTCCTTTCTTTCCCATTCCTTTCCATTCTTTGCAAACTTGACAAAGTATCTTCATTTTTAAACTTTTTATCGATTGATTTGATTAAACTCGAATCTCTTGTTTGAGTCACATAAAATAAGTGAGATATGGAAGAGAGAGAAGAATGGAATTGGGTTTAGAAGACCCGAAGAAAGAATGTGTATGAGGTGAATGAATGAATGAATGTATCGATAGAATTGATGAATGAGATGATATGGCGAGATATAATAATGAGATGACGAAATCATATTAATCTATTCATTCAATCAATAATCAATGAATGAATAAGATTGACTAGTTCAACTACTCTTAATGTACAATGAAATGGATGATAAAATAAGATATTTAGAAGATAAGAACAGCAACCAAAGCAATGAATGAAGCAATGATTGACATCGATGGAGATCCATTGATCTTCTGAAATATATCTATTTTGATTATATCATTTACAGTTCTCGTATAGTCATATGTTTCTAGATCAAATACCCATATACTCGATTGAGTTATTTGTCCCCATTGGTCCCAATGTTATCATCATCTTTGTTGTCATCGAATATAATATAAACGAAACCGTTTTGAACACTTTAAATGTATTGAGTATAATCTATTTAACCACTCCCATTAGATGAGATGATATCTTTGATTGAATAACAGCATAGATAGCCCCTTCAATAGATATAAATACAATTGTTACACTATATGGAAGGGTTAATACTTTCCTTATACAATGAATGATGGTTACGCCCATTTAGAAAGAGAATGAAGATGAAGAAACAAGTATTGAATTGATACAATCAACTTGTTATTACTATTATATCAACCATACTCATCACTAGTACACTCTATACCTATATTATTAAATATTATATCACGCAAAGTGTCAAACCTCTCGTACTACGCAAAATTCCCCTCTAAACACACAACTTTTTTAAGAAAAAAATCATAATTTAACTATTTTTTTTGGTAATTTTAAAGTTTTTGTGAATAACTTTTAAATACAGCGGTGCAGTTTAGCCTTTCCAAAATTTTGCCGCATAAGTCTGAACAAAAATAAACGCAGTTTAAATAAGACAGAACAGTTTTTCCAAAATTCCAAAATTTTCGAAATTTAGAACATTTACAAATTTTCTTAACGGTGCGACAATTTTGCTAATTATAAAGCGCTGTATTTTGGAATGGCCACTTTAATATGATTAATCCTTACAGCTTTTTCAGTAACAGGAGTAACTTCGTTGTGATCAATCTCTGATGTCTTATCTCCTTCATCTTCTACAACAATAACTGAATGAGTAGTCATATCTGACTCTTCCTTGCTGATGGCCTGAAATGATCATTGATCTTTGAACTTTAATCTTTATCGACCTCAGTCTCTCCCTCGGTATCTTCAGCTTCTTCCTTCGCTCCTTCATCATCTTTGTTCATTTCAGTCGATTTCGACTTCTCTTCTTCAGTCTCAGTCTTTTCTTCAGTCTTCTCTTCATCAGTAGCCTTAGGAGCAGCTTCAGTTACGGTAGTCTGAAAGTGATCATAGATCAAAGATCAAAGATCAATCTCTTTACATCATCTTCATCTTCCATAACATCTTTCTCTTCTTCAGTAACAGTTCTAGATGGGATGAGTCCTGATGGTCCTTCAACCATTGATGATTCTTCCGTTGTTCCCTCTATTGGTGCTTCAGTTGGTCTGGGTTCCATAGCGACTTCCTTAGATACGATAGGATTACGGTAGTTTATATCGATTATTGATTACCTTATCTCCAGTGGATACCTCAACAGTTGTAGCCTCTTCATCAGTAGCAGTAGCAGACGCTATATGAATATTAGGCAGCTCAATAGGTACCTAAACAATCAGTCTCGTCTTTAATCTTTGATCTTTAATCTTTGATCTTTGATTTCTAACCTCAGCAGGTTTGGGCTGCTCATGTGATCCTTCTTCCTTTGATACTCCTTCAGCAGGGGCATCAACAGCAGCAGCAGTAGTAGCCTATAATCCCGCCCCTTTTGATCTTTGATCTCTCTTCTCTCTATTCTAATCAATCAACTACATGTGCCACTCTTTCTAATAGTGTGTGAAAAGTGATACCCAATCCCATATCTATCTACTTGTTAGAAGAACAAAATACACACAACTAACTAATCAATCGATAATCTAGAGTATATTGATTGATTGATCTACCTGAAGAGGTGTTGATGGAATAGGGGTGGTAGTAGTTTGAGAGATAGGAGGTGAAGTAGTAGATATAGTAGTTGGATCAGTAGTTAGAATATCTCCAAGGATCTTAACTTCTGCTTCTGGTTGAGTTGATAGAATTGATGAATCAGAAGAAGATGATGAAGATTCATCATGATTAGGAGGTCCAATAGGAACATCAGGTTCAAGTGATGGAGCAAATTCAAATAGAATAGGATCGAATAGATCTATTCTATCGACGGCTGATGATTCCACTGACTGCAATCTATCACTCATACTAACCATATACTAATATTAGTATAGTGAAGAGTGATCTATCATGCAACACTCATCAACACAACGACAATCATATCTACTATATCATACAACTTACAGTATCCACAGTCTCGGTCATGGTGTCATTGCTGAACTCCTAGAAAGATTAAAGATCAATTATTAATTGAATGAAGATGTGAAACTAACAGATCCGGGGAGCATTTCCTTGTGTTTCTCCATGTCATTTGTGATCTCCTAAAGTATGATCTTTGAACTTTGATCTGTTGATCTAATGATCTTACCTTGTCGAAGGATTCAAGGTTGGTGAGGAAGACGCACTTCTCAGGGATGTTGGCGAGATAAGAAAGGGCAACGAGCTAAAGGACATCAAAGATCAAAGATCAAATATAGATCAGATAATAGTACCTGAGATGCGGTATCGTTGAGGTTTTCACTCTGAGCCTGGAGCATATCCCATCCCATTTCAACTTGATGACGAGCAATCTGAATTATCATCATTTCATCTCTAATCTTTGATCCTTTGATCTTTGATCTTACCTCCTTGAATAGATCTCCGGCTCCAGCACATTGCTTGTTCAATTGTTCCCGACCACACTTGAGTACACACATCTGCTTACTGTAATTGAATCAGTTATCGATTCCATTATATGGTGTGATAAGAGTACGGTAGTCGATAGGTACTACTTACGCGCATAGAGGACCAGTTCCTTCAGCAGGTACATTAGGATTGACGGGAGCAGTGGCAGTTGAATCAAGACGAAGAGGAACATGTTCCGTTACTTCACATACCTATTATTGATTGATTGTAATGATTGATTAAATCGAGATATTGATTGATTATTTACCGTACCTTAGCACAATCAGCTAGAGGATCAGTTGTGTCGCTTTCGAGACAATCATGGACAGTCTTGAATTCTGTAATGAGGACAACATATATTGATTGATTGAATGAAATGAATGAATACCTTCCATCTTATCCTTACATACATATGATGCATGAGCTGTATGTTTCATAACTAGATTAAGATCATCTTGACCACATTCAGATGCACATTTAAGAAGAGATGTATATACACTATAAGAGATCAAAGATCAAAGATCAATATGAGAAGAGTTGAATGTCCGATAAAAGTAACACCTATCATCTAGTTCTTTCTATGTTGTTCTTTCCAAGGTCTTTCTCCTTGTATTCTCTTCCAACTTCCTTTCCTATTACAAAACAAGGAATGACTAATACAAACTATCTACTTACTATATACGAATAATCATTCTATTCACCTTGACTTTATTCTATCATATCAACTCATTACATTAATCTATTCATCTAATCATTTCATTTCCTCTCAATCTATCATTCTAATCTCTTTCCTTACTTGCAGAAGTTGTTGATATCAACAGCAACACTCTTAAAGAAATTCAAATCAGCGGCTGCTCCAACTATTCCTCCGGCTACTAAACATTTCTCAAGACATGAAGGATTCTGTGGAATTGCAGCACCTGAAAATCGATCATTTACTCCATTACAATTTGTACTATTGAACTGGTATTAGTACACTTTAAGTTGTTTGACTACTCTTAGAAGCACTTAAAGGGCTTACTATCGAATGGTTGTGAAATGAATGATTAATCAATGAATGATCTCTTACTCTTTCAACATTGTTATTCAACATCTTACTCTATATAGTCATGTTTACTATCCAAGAAGAGAATGAATAAGGTGGGGGGGTATTCTATTCAGTCAATGTTACCTCCCCTCTCCTCCCATTCCACCCCCTCCATCTCCCTCCCCTCCCCTCTCCTCTCCTCCCCTCCCCTCTCCTCCCTCTCCTCCCCTACCCCCCTCCTCCCTCCATCTCTCACCATATTGAGTAATAGATCAAATCCATTGATCAATAGAAAAAGATGAATGGGATAAACGGATTGACTCTTTTTATATGTACTATTTCAACTAGTTCTTCTAGTACTCCATTCTGTACCTCTCTCTCCCTCTCTTTCTTCTCTCTCTCCCTCTCCTTCCTCTCTCTCCCTCTCTTTCTTCTCTCTCTCCCTCTCCTTCCTCTCTCTCCCTCTCCCTCTCCCTCTCCATCCTCTCCCTCTTCCTCTTCCTCTTCCTCTTCCACTCCATCATGGTCTATTTTCTCACTTGTCTACATCTAACAGTAATGAGTATAGTGCTCCTCTTTCTCTCGATAGATCAGACATTCGATAATGAAGAATAGAAGACGTAGAAGAAGACAAAGTAATGGGAGAGGAAGAGGGAGAGAGGGAGAGGGAGAGGTAAAATGAGAGGAAGAGGAAGAGGTAGAGGGAGAGAAAGGAAGAGGTATTGGCACTAAACGGGAATTACTCGTTCCACTGGTATAGAATCGGTTGGATAACGGAGTAACACTCACAGATTGGAACTATCTATTGATCGGAACGGAATAATCAAATGTAAACAATAATTAATTTGAAATGATCAAAAGAAGAGATCTTATAGATCGATTCAGTTTTCTTTGTAATGAAAGTGTTAGAATGAACTGATTAGAGAGATGGTAATAGAATGAGAGATGAATAGAATGATATGAGATAATTAAGTTGATGATCGATATGAATAAGATAATATATTACCATATACTGAGACGACTAAGAAGAGAAGTTTATACATGATTGTGAAGAATGAAGAACTGAAATGGAAGAAGTAAGTAATATAAGAGAGGAAATGGACGAATGAAGTGGGAGGGAGAGGGAGAGGGAGAGGGAGGGAGAGAGAGAGAGAGGGAGAGGGAGAGAGGGAGAGAGGAGAGGGAGAGAGGGAGAGAGGGAGAGAGGGAGAGAGGGAGAGGGAGAGAGGGAGAGGGAGAGAGGGAGAGGGAGAGATAGGTAAAAGTAGTAGAGGGAGAGAGGGAGAGAGAGAGGGAGAGGGAGAGGGAGAGATAGGTAAAAGTAGTAGAGGGAGAGAGGGAGAGAGAGAGAGGGAGAGGGAGAGGGAGAGATAGGTAAAAGTAGTAGAGGGAGAGAGGGAGAGAGAGAGGGAGAGGGAGAGGGAGAGATAGGTAAAAGTAGTAGAGGGAGAGAGGGGGGAGGAGTCGATCTTGATTGACCACTGTACGAATGAAGTGATAGAATAGCAATTTGTTGTTTTTGATGAGGAAAACTTTAAGGAAGATGGAGAAGATAATAGTAGCTTATAGAGAAGTATAAGGGGATAGTAACTGGTTGATATGAATAGTTTGATCTATTGATTGATTGATAGCTATGATACTTCATATATGATATCATATAGAATGATTAAGAGTTAGTCAAAGTAGAATTGATAATACCTGAATCTAATTAGGTCGAATAAGGATTTGATGAGGTGTGATAGAGTACTGTGTGAGTACGGTAAGAGTACGGTATAAGTCCAAGTATACTGTAAGTGATAATGATAGAAGATGAACTTATATGGAGAGATTGAATAGAAAGTGAATGAATGTGTTTAGAAAGTGATACTAAACTATTACATTACAATTATACTCTATTAAAACATGTTTTATATTAAATTGAAACTACAATATTATGACGAAATGAATTAGAAGATGAACATATACTCTACTTTCCGTCTCCTCCCTCTACCTCTCCTTCTGTCACAGTCATCTACTCTCCCTCTCCCTCTTCCCCTCCCTCTCCCTCTCCCTCTACCTCTCCTTCTGTCACAGTCATCTACTCTCCCTCTCCCTCTTCCCCTCCCTCTCCCTCTCCCTCTACCTCTCCTTCTGTCACAGTCATCTACTCTCCCTCTCCCTCTTCCCCTCCCTCTCCCTCTCCCTCTACCTCTCCTTCTGTCACAGTCATCTACTCTCCCTCTCCCTCTTCCCCTCCCTCTCCCTCTCCCTCTACCTCTCCTTCTGTCACAGTCATCTACTCTCCCTCTCCCTCTTCCCCTCCCTCTACCCCTATCACCACAACTACAAGCGTACTGGTTTGAGATACAGTATCAATTATCAACTTTATATATTGTTTATTTCTCATCTTCTCTTATTATCCAGTCTTCACTATTCATTCTTTTCATTCAATATGTTCCTTCTCTTTTTCTATTCAATTATCTATTCAAACATTCATTCGATACTTCATATTCAATATATCAATATCAATTATTTTATTTTGTGTATACAAAAGCAAACAAATATGATAAATGAGATTGACTAGACATCGATTGTTATGTAGATTGAGTTGCATCGGGACAAAAGATCAAAGATCAAAGGTCAAAGATCATCATTAGGGAAAGATCAAAGTTCATCGTTAGTAAAAGATCAAAAATCATGGTTAGGGAAAGATCAAAGATCAAAGATCATAATTGAGGGATAAAGGTTATCACAATGAAGAGTGACTCGATGATAGGAATGAGAAAGGGAAAGAAATATAATATGAATAGATAGAAATAGTTTATACATTCTTTCCAATATTTAATAGATTCTTAATCTTCATAATTAGTTTATTCTTATTCTTTAATTCATTATCAGAAGAGATCTTTTCTTCTTTCTTATTCTTCTTTTCTTCGTCTATTGTACATTTCTTTTCTTCTCCTCTACTTGATTCATTCTGAAATTTAATGAAGATCACGAAGATGACTCATAATTCAGCTACTTTAGATAAGTTAACACGGTTAATTTAATGATAACATTAATGACACATATTTTCGTAAAGTAAATATACATATGGTCTATGATCTTTGACAGTGTAAACTGATTTTGAGGATCAAAAGGCCGCATTATGTATGTAGTCTACTACCGCACTCTGATGTTTCTGTGACATTAGGCTCTGGATGGTTATCTAACAAAAAGTACTTGAAGCACTCTTTCATTCCGGTAGCAGGCATATCCTAGTAGTTGTCACAGATGATTGACAAGGGAAATACAAGAAATATCTTTTAGACTTTTGAACAAGACTATTTTTCCTCGATAGGTATAGGCAATATATGGAGTATAATATTATTATTGCAATATAATATTGTGAGTTCACTTTGGTCACAGGTTCGAATCTCGCGGAGTGCAGACGGTTTTTGCTAATTTTTGAGAGCAGCGTGTGACAGTTGACAAAAGAAAACCTCTGTCATAGGGGTTGTTATTTATATAATTAGAAAATATATAAACACAATGTGACAATTGACACAAATGTTTGTCTAATTGTAAGGGACATAGTCAACTCACACATTTTCAATTGAGTTGCAACACAAAAAATCCAAAAATTCTACGATGAACAATATTTTCTGACTGGATATAATGTAATGGATTGCTGACTTACACTACTCCTCTTCTCATATCTTGTCTCATAATAATAAGTAGGAGTACGTGTGGTTCCACCTACTGATGAAGCACACACATTCACTATCATATCTGATGATAGATTACTGTAATCAATCTGAGATTATTGATTAGAATATGATAATGACGAAGAGATTATGATAAGATGTCTAGAGAATATAAGTGTAAAGATCTATTTAGAGATTTGTACAGAAGAAGAAGAAAGAAGACAAAGAGAATGATGAAGATTACAATGAATGAATGAATAGAAGAAGAAGGAAGTTACATGATGATCGACCCTCTTGTTAAGACTCATTCTCTCCCTCTCCCTCTTCTTCTCCCTCTCCCTCTCTCTTACCACAGACAACCTTCTGAAACGTCTTCCGCAACGATTATAGAAGGAATTGAGAAGATTGAAGGAAAAGAGAAAGAGGAGGAGAATATGATATGGAATGGAAGAAATTCATACACGGAAAGATGATGATGATAGAGAGAAGTTGAAGTGAATATCTAATGGAATAGAACAAATGAGTGCATATTGAAAAGGAGAAAATTATGAAATAAAGAGAATATGAAGAAAATAGAATATTGTTGTCTTCTTTACTCTTTCCTCTGAAGAGAACGATCGATGTGGGAGGGAGAGGGAGAGGGAGGGAGAGGGAGGGAGAGGGAGAGGGAGAGATGAAGGCCTCCTTCTCCATCTACTACATAGAACTTTTCTCCTCCTCCTTCTTCAACAAGGTCCTCTTACCTTCTTTCATCTATTTCTCTTCTGTACTTATACAGATATCATTGAGAGAGGATAAAGTCATTTATTCAATACAATCAGATATATACATATATGGAGGGATTAGTCATATTCTTGATAGTTTGAATGTATTCGATCGAGGAACTTTCATTATTGTATAATCATATCCCATATCCAATCCTGTAATGAAGAGAAAGTTAAAGGTGGACTCCCGCGAATATTTTCGTGAACAAACTGTGCAGACAGAATCATAGCAAAAGTTATTCTACATACCGTACACTATTTATTTTATGATGATTCAGATTATTGATCGCTAGAAACATGAATGAACCATCAGGCCCCGTGCAGGGAAAGCCGCGCTTTTTGAAAATAGGAAAGTTCGGCAATAGGATTCGAACCCGAGACCATGCGCTTTCTGGTCAGAAGTTTTACCACTACGCTAAGGGAACGATAGGTATTCGCCCTATCTTCTTGCATATCACTACACCCGTGCATA
Organism: Parapristionchus giblindavisi; assembly: GCA_943737045.1. Taxonomy (NCBI): domain Eukaryota; kingdom Metazoa; phylum Nematoda; class Chromadorea; order Rhabditida; family Diplogasteridae; genus Parapristionchus; species Parapristionchus giblindavisi. Next base: position 97,441 of record CALSFV010000096.1, on the reverse strand, counting down.
AGCGAGATGTAGGAAATTTACATGATCATTCGCGGGTCTCCACCTTTAAGTTGTATGGGTTGGGAAAGTGCATTTGAGTGGATGAGAACTACATGATATACGTATATGTATATGCAGATTCATCCTCAAGACGTAATACATTAAGACTATTCCATGAATGAATAAGATAGACTTCATGTCTTGCATACTCGATATATCTTATGAGTATACCAATAAGGATATCTAGATTATACCTCCATCTGTTGGTTCAATTCTATATTTCTGAATGATAGAAGTGAATACAAGGAAAAGTTCCATTCTAGCTAATCCCTCTCCTGCACATTGTCTCTTTCCTACTCCAAATGGTATTAAATAATCTGTCATATCCTACAACGATAAAGGTTACGGTAGTTGATAGAGTATTGATTAGTTATACCTTGTTAATAGTTTTTCCATCGGCATTTATGAATCTTTCTGGTATAAATAAACCATGATCATTGAATATCTTCTCATTTTGCATAGCTGATCCTAATTGAGCAGCTACAAGTGTATCTTGTGGTATACGGTGTCCATTAACCTGAATATTAATCGATTAGTTGTTGGTATACGGTATCAGCTGATCTGATTATTGATCGATTAGATCGTATGAGTAAGGAAGGACATAGTAATGTGAAGTGTCATTTGACTAAGAGTAAAAGAATGGACAAAAACAAGTTTTGAATCTCGGGAAAAGATCATAGAAAGATCGTCTACTTAAGATGTTTAAAGGATGAAAATGAAATGTTTGATTGGATGATTTGATACATAAATGGGGCCATTACCTCTGAATCAATAACACTTCTATGTACTGCTCCTATAGGGATTACGATACTTGCTACTCTAAAATAATGGATGAGAATATTGATTGTTGATTGATCTACCGTTGTATCTCCATGAGAGTAGCTGAAGTGTAGATCATAGAAGGTTTATCTGACATTGAAGGAAGTCGATCACTTCCTATTATTGATTGAATCTCATATCGAACTTTTTCCTACAACGAAAGAGGCTAAGGTAGATATAGAGTACTGTATACCTGAACATCTAATCGATCGGCCATGAATAATAGAGACCATCTAAGTGTTGTTGTAGTTGTCTCCATTCCAGCAGTAAACAGATCACTTGTGAGGGAATACAAATTGATTAAACTAAAAATATTAAATCAATAATTCATAAAGAAAGATCAATAATTGAACCTAAGATTAGGATTAGTCTTCATCTTTTCAATATAAGCTTCAATGAAATTAGAAGGTTCGAGATCTCCATTTGGATCAATATTGATTTTCCTATCAATTGTTTTCTCTACTTCGCTTTTAATAAATCTCTTGTGCTTAAATTTAAAATATTAAAATATTTTAAAGTAATATAACTTACAAATGCCTCAGCAGCAAATAGTCTTCCAATAGCTTTATGTCCAATGAATGGTATATATTTAAGTATTGGATATTGAAGAATGAGAAAGAATAATCGAGACTTTGCCAACTCTCCAAACATCTTAATAATAACAAATATGTCATTTGAAACATTTCAGGAAAAAATGCAAAAGATTTCTGCGTTCGGGGGGAATCGAACCCCCGTCGAATGCTTGGAAGGCATCCATGCTGACCATTACACCACGAACGCGTTGTGAGAGTTGATTAAGCTTCATTGATAGACTCACCCATCCAACTGATTGAATGTATTCCTTTAGTCTATCACAATTGTCATATGAATAATGATATCCGAATAGAGTTTCATTTACAATATTTCCAACCAATAACTTATAATATAATCTTTGATCTCAATCAATCAATCAATAAACTAACCTGTAAGGGCCATCGCAAATCAATATTTGATGTATCATTTATCTTTTCAATGTAATTGAGAAATTCTCTAATAGATCGTTTGACCTAAATATTATATTTAAAATATGATTCTATTCAATCTTTTTTTACTTGTTCTTCCATTATTGTCCGTCCCATTCCAAAATCTCTCAATATTGTAATGGTAACTCTTCTCTGTTCTTTCCAATTTTCTCCTTCACAATTAATTATTCCAGTATTATGATTATACGATACTAACTCATTGAAGAGATTCTGCGGTTTTCCATTGAAATCATCACCTACAGTATATATTGTATGATTACGGTAGATGAATTACTGTATACCTCGCGTAGAGTACGCTTCTCGTATTCCAGGCATATCCATAATGATCACAAATGGAAAGGGCATAAATACAGTAAATGTAGATCCGAACTTTTTAGATAAACGTTCGAAGTCATCATCGAGATGGAGAAGATTCAACTGATAATGATAAATATTTTAATCTTATATTTTTACACGTTCTATCAGAATATTTTTATGAGATTGGATAAAGATAGATATTTGAGACAAAACCTGATGTAGATTTCCAATGATTGGAAGTGGTCGAGGTCCTGGAGGATACTTTTTCACTTTTGCATAGAAATAGAATACATAATATGTACAGATTGAGATAATGAATATGGTAAAGGTGATCATATTGTATGAGGAGAAAAGAAGAGTATTTGGTCAATTGTAATGGCTTTTAAATAGTATGTATAGACTGTACGATAGATTGACAAGTTGAAAATGAGATAACGAGATGAGATACATGCACTTACAAATACAAATAAATATTTGTATTTGTTTTCGTTTGATCAAAATATTTTATACGCCTGAGTAGTCACTGATGATTGAGAGACGTTCTTGATTGAATTGATAACATCAGTGAATTTTAAGAACATTAGCCAGTCAATCAATCACTTATATCTAATTATTCATGTCTTCCTTATTTATATTGATCTGTTACTATTCTTCCACAATTTTACAAAACACGTGACCAGTGAGTGATGATATTGACATTGCAGAGTCACAAAGTGCTTCCCTTATTTTCCATCTGCACAAAACATCTGACGACCGGAGTTTAGAACCGGTTAATAGACAATTCCTATATTGTTACTACGGTATTTCAACTTATGTTGTTTTTCATAGTCAATATAATATATAAAAATAATATTTGCATTTGAGTGATGTAAAATTACATAATTCACAGTCTAACATAAATATAACTCAACCGCCATAGCTCAATAAAGTACAAATTAGAGAAAAACAATAATTCATTTTACGCATGACGAAAAGTGTGTGAAAAGTGTGTGGGATGCCTCGTTCTCCGCATGCCAGAGAAGTCAGAGAGTGTGGAGAGAGTATTGCTTTCGATCATTATGTTTATCAACTCTTTTAATGCATGAATTCACGTGCTTTATGTACTTTAAATATTAAATTTCATATTCTTCTTAATTTGGTTAAAGTCTTAAGACAAAAAGGTCATGAAGTGTCTCAATTATCTTTCTCCATATTTGTCCAATCTCTGGTTGCCATGACTATTTGTATTGGAATTGTAATACTCTGATCGTATTGTCATTCAGTGAATCATTTTATTTCGTATGTGGATATGTTTGTTCTATCTTTATGGCTTCATTTGAGTTAGATGTTCACTTCTTCGTTCACATATCATTTAGATGGAAATATCGATGTCATTCCATTTCAATCCCGCACATTCTCATCTTCGATTTACTTTCGTTCTCCTTTCCAATTTAGTTCTCTCCCCCTCCATCGACTACAATTATTCGTGTAATCAGTTCTATTTTTGCAGTAGGAGTAGAAGAAACGGGAGGGTATCTTTGAATACCGCTTCTTCCTCTTTCTTCCTCTTATTCTCTTCTCTTCTCCATTGCAATGTCGGCAGGAGATGGGAAGCACAATATTCTCGGAGGGGCACCTCATCAAGTCCCTCCTCCACGTACTCAAGTATGTATCTATTTTATTGATTATATATATTAATATTCATTATAAGATTAATATTATTGATTGATTTGTATAAATGTGGTATTTATCACGTATTATGTAACTGTAATGACGTTGATCTATCAGGGTGCAGCCACAGGTGGAATGCAATTGTCTGCAACGGCAAATCAATTCGTAGACAAGATCGATCCGTTCTCTAAGAGAGGAGCAAGTCGGAGAAGGTACGTTCTCACATTCTTTTTATCGTTATTCTCAAGCCTCTAGCCATGCTAGACTCTTTCTCTTGAACTTGCCCTCTATCTCCCTTTCATTTTGTCTCTTTAGCTAGAGCAGAGCAGGTGTTTTATATTGAGTGAAAGGTTAGAATAGAGTGTAGATAAGTTATGAGAGACTGAGAAAAAAGTGTGTTGGCCATGTAGGTGTTTTATATTCTTCACCTTAATTGCCTCATGTAGCACAAATTATATGGTTCTTACGTTTGAGATTAACTGGAGTTGGCAATTGACTAAAATGTATATCGAATATGATTATTGTTAGTATTATTCATTGGAGATATCAGTTGAATATTAATTGACCAGATATTAAAATAGGGAAGAAAAATAGAAATATGAGAATGAATATATGGGGGTTGACGTGCTAGATTGAGAATAGAGAAGAGAATATATGAAGTCTCTCTTTATTCATCTATTTGCCCCCCTCTCTTTCAGTGCAAAGTATTAAGTATATTGAGACTTGTAATTAAATGAAATGACTCCTCTTGCCTTTTATTATTAAACTTGATAAAGATGAAAGAGGATATGAGTAAGGAATGATTATATCAAATGATGATTGAATAATTGCAGACGAATCGTGAATAGTAGTCGATATCATCCAGAGAATGAACCTGAACTCGTCCAATTAGCACTCATTAGAGGTATTATATTAATAATTATCTTTATTATATTTATATATTATCGATTAGAAAGATGAATCTAGATTATAAGTAATCATTAATGAATTTAAGAGACACCACAGAATGATCAACAAGCATTGGTTATGCAGAAGTTGGTTCAATGTCAGAAAGTGTTTGACTTCTATGATCCAGTAACACAATTGAAGAGTAAAGAAGTTAGTATCTTATATCTATCCAAATCTATCCTTTGTTGCATATCATGTCATTGCTTTTCATCTTCTTCTATTTCATTCATTCTCTTCTTTTACTTGTTCTCTTACACTGATTTATTGTTGACATTGGTAGCCATTTCAATCGGATTGTTATCGTAGTTATAGAAGAAAAGAAGAGATGAAGATATTCATGAATATATTGATTATTCTAGATCAAAAGAGCTGCTCTCAATGAGCTTATTGATCATCTTACATCTACAAAAGGAGCCATTACTGAAGCTATCTATCCTGAGGTATATCTATGCCATATTCATTCAATTGTTTCATATTGATTAGAGATAGATGATCATGGTATGACTTATGATACATTTGCATTTGCATATATAGAATATACAACGAATGATCAATGAAGTATGATATATGATTGTAGGTGATAAAGATGGTGTCGAAGAACATCTTTCGTGTTCTTCCTCCATCTGATAATAGTGAATTCGATCCTGAAGAAGATGAGCCAACACTTGAAGTATCGTGGCCTCATCTTCAGGTACTATATTTATTCTGTACTTAGTATTAATCAAATATGGGTCTAATATTTTGGTTGTTCATCTATGATTTATCTTAATATATTCAATATTGTCGATTTGCTATGGTGTTTTATTCGTCCTCTTGTCTATTCTCTAATTCTATCGTCTAGAACTGAATTGAGGGAGGGGGAGGGGGTGCTTTTATCACTCATACATCCTTATCTTGTTTGTTTGTTGTTTTATTGATTTGAATCAACTTGAAAGGGGGGGGGTGTAATTTGAAGAGGAATAGAAGGATGTCCAATATGCCTCTTCTTCTTCTTCTCCTTCTTAGTTGCCTAGTATGTCGACACCTCTTTTAAGTCCCTAATTCCATTCCTCTCTTCTCTCTCCTCTGTCTCATTCCTCTTCATCTCTTGATAGTCTTCTTTCATCTGTGACACTTACGTTCCTTCAATACTTGATTCCCCTCTCCATTCCATTCCTTCCCCTTTTCTATTCTGTGGAGAAGATGACAATGAGATTTGATTAAGCGATAGAAAAGAAGAAGAAGAAGAAGAAAGTAGAATGTGCATAAATGAGAGAATGAATAGTTGTTCATTCTGAACTAATAGAAGTAGTAGTAGAGATATGAATAGATAAGAGAAGAAGAAGTATAAGGATAAGACGACATCCATTTGTCAACATTGACCCCCCCCCCCCTTCTATCTCTCGTTGGATATCTCCTCCATTCTTTGTTTGAGACTTGCAATGGAATGTCTAGTATGAAAAGTCAAAGATTGAGAGAATTGAAAGTGAGATGAAATGTATAATAAATGAATGAATGAAGAGAAGTCAATCTATATATGGATATGTTCTATATGATTAGTGAAGAGAAGAAGAGTCAGAAGGAAAGGGAGAGGATAATCTCTATTCAACTCTTTCCTCTCTTTTTCCCTCTGCCTTTCTCTCTCTTACTCTCTATTCATCTCTATTGCTTCTTCTCTTCTCTCAATCTATGAAGAGAGAGAGAGATATAGATATTCGCCCCTTTCTTTCTATTCACTATTCATTCTACTCTTGAGTCTTCTTCTCCATCTCCGCCTCCACTCTTACACCGCACTTACTCTCCCTCTCCTTCTCCCTCTCTCCTCCATGCACTCTCATTCCATGTCTCTTCTTCATCTCTCCATCGTGTCTCCTTCTTCCATTCTGTATACGAGTGGTAGTTATTGGTTGTGAGTAAAAGAGGAACGAGAAGATGAAGGAGGAATCAATATATAAGACATAACAATGAGTTGATCAAATTAGAATATTGATAATGAGGAAGGAAATGAGAGAAGAAGAGATAGTAGATATACTGCATAGAATGAGATGAATGAATATATGATATAAGATGAATAATATAAAGATGAATAATCACTTTCTCATATCTTATTCTTAATTCCAAATATCGTTTTCTCCATATTAGATGTAGTACGTGGGTGAGACTTTCCATCGAACATCTCCGGAATATCTCTCCCTCTCTCTCCATAGGAACTAAAGATTCGTATAAAAGATATGTGATTGAACGACAATTGTGAAAATGATAAATGTTGTGATGGTACCAAGTGACCCGAGAATGATCCATATATAGTGGTCAATCATCGCATTATGAGGGTATGAAAATGTATGATGTAGGTTATAGAGATAGGAGTAGACATATGGGGACTGTTACTCTTCTTCTTAGTTCAAGAAAGGGTTGGTGAATCGTAAACTGTAGAGGGTAATCGATGATAGAAGAGGAATGTTTGTATGAGATTATGATGAAATTGTATTCATGTTCAACTATATTATATTTATATCAAAATGACATTTTATATATTTTCAGTTGGTATACGAACTATTCCTTCGATTCCTCGAATCTCCTGATTTCCAAGCGAGTATCGGAAAGAAATACATTGATCAACGATTTGTACTACAGGTGTGACATCATCATCTATTACCTTTCTTTATTCTATTATTTCTTTGAAATGATTATCTATATAAGTGCAAATATAAGAATTAGGATATTCTTCATGAAAAAAAAACCTGTTAGGAATGTTCATTTGTCAGATAGGTTTTAGATAAATATATTATATTAGTATGAACATTATGATTATGATAATTCATTTAAGTTACTTGAACTCTTCGATTCGGAAGATCCACGAGAACGAGACTTCCTGAAGACTGTATTACATAGGATCTATGGTTCGTATTATATATAATATTTTAATTCGCTTCATATCTGAATATATGTTGCTATTGTTAATAATATCGAATTAACTATATTTATATCCAATGTGTTCATATATTAGTATCCTTCTGCACATATTAATGTTTATTCCAAATTACTGTGTTCTTTTTTTTTAATTTTCATGAAAACATATAATCAATTTTAATCAAATGGTGATCACATTCGTAATTCAGGCAAATTCCTCGGCTTGCGTGCCTTTATCCGTAAGCAAATCAATAATATGTTCCTGTCGTTTGTCTTCGAGACTGATTCATTCAATGGTGTTGGCGAATTGCTTGAGATTCTTGGAAGGTATTATTATTATTAATTATTGATCATCATCATCGTTATTATTTTTTAAAATTTACTATTCTCCAGACAGTTGGACAGTTTCTTGTGTTTATAAATTGATTTGATGTGTTTTTTTTTCAGTATTATCAATGGATTTGCTCTTCCTCTGAAACACGAACACAAAGTGTTCCTTGTCAAGGTATTTATATTCATATCTTCCTGTATTTTATTAGAAGCTTTATTTATTAATATTTATGACTGGGGTTGATATAATGAATAAATGAATGATTCCAGGTTCTTCTTCCACTACACAAACCTCGTTGTTTATCTCTGTACCATGCACAGGTTGGTTACTTTTCCCTATTTCCTATCACCTTTTTCTCTTTAAATATTTAATATTGATTTATCAAACATACGTGGGCGGCATTGCCGCTAGCGGCAAGATCCGACCGATTTTTGCCTCCGACCCACCAGATTTTCCCAAAAATCGCTCAAAAATGATCCGCGAAGTGAAATTATTACTTTTACATTCCCCATATTTTCCTCCTACCCACCTGATTTTAATTTCCAGCGGCAATGGCCGCCCATGTATGTTATCAAACATGCAAAAGAAGTGAATGAGTAAATTCACATATTAATTCTCTTTTTTTCCAGCTCGCGTATTGTGTAGTTCAGTTCATTGAAAAGGACAGCACACTTACACCACAGGTTTGACTTTTTTTATCTTTGATCTCTGTTTTCGACTGATCAGCATTATTCTGGAGTTACTCCGATATTTATTCTTGAATTGCTATATCAATCTATTAATAATAATAATATATTCAGGTCTTTGATGCTCTTCTCAAGTTCTGGCCAAGAACTTGCAGCTCCAAGGTATGTTTATTTTCTTTACAACAGTATCTTTTTCTTTATCTTTGTTTTGTTCATCTATTTACATTTCTTCTACAACATTATGATTGTAGGAAGTGATGTTCTTAGGAGAAGTTGAAGAGATCTTAGATATAATAGAACCAGATCAATTCAAGAAGATTATTGACCCTCTATTCCGTCAATTGGCCAAATGTGTATCATCACCACACTTCCAGGTAGAATACATATACTATTTATTATTATCTTACCCCATTTTCTTGCCCTTTTCTGGTTTCATGCATAGGTCGAAAAGCATGTTACAAAGTACCAAGCCTGACCGGATTTTGAGCCAAATTTGCCAAAAATCGAAAAACCTCACCGGATTTTGAAAACCGATAACCTAGCTATTCGATTTATGATTTCATGTCACACTAATACACAATTATGGGTGTTGGTTACTTTCTTTTGATGATATGTTTCAACAAATATCTGTTACATTAATCACAACTATACATGATAAATGTCTATGTTTAAGGTAGCGGAGAGAGCTCTATATTTCTGGAATAATGAGTATATTATTTCATTGATTGAGGAGACTTCAACATTGGTACGATTTAAATTTTTTTATATGGTTAAGTGTTTTGGGGAAATGAATTGTGTGACTAATAATTAAAATGTTTCTTTGTTTAGGTGATGCCCATCATGTTCCCTGCATTGTATAGGATAAGTAAGGAACATTGGAATCAGGTTTGATATATCTATAACCAGTTTATATATTGAGAGTACTTATCATATTATTGATTGTATTCTTTGATTGATGTAATGATTGCAGACGATAGTTGCCCTTGTATACAATGTACTGAAGACATTCATGGAAATGAATGGAAAGTTATTCGATGAATTGACTGGAACTTATAAGATGGAAAGACAACGAGAGAAGAAAAGAGAAAAGGTTTGCTACATCAATACTATATTCAATGAATCTTTTAATTTATATTATTTTTAATGATGTCATTCTTATACAAAATTAACAAGTCCTCCAGATATAGATGAACATGCTATAGAAAGCAAACATTCGATTTTTTTGTGATTTTTCTAAAGATAAGGAAGCTAATGTGTCTGATGTTACACGACTATCATATGGCATGATAACGATAAAGATAATTGATCTCAATCAATTTATAGGATCGTGATGATTTATGGAAGAGATTGGATCAATTAGAGATAAATCCTCCTGATATTGGAAAGAGTCCGAAGATTCTTACTGATGAACCACTTACTAGCTTCATATCGGTATCTTTAAAAAAATTATATTTCTATCTATCTATATCTAATATTTCTAACGGCATGATCCATTCATTTGTCTATCATTGATAGATAATTCACTCTATAGTTTGACTACTTCTTATCTATCTGCTTGCCATTTTCTTATCATTGGTCGAAAAGTACCTTGCACACTACGAAGCCTCATTGCATTTTGGAATTTTTGTTTTGAAAAGCCGACCGGATTTGTGTTTTTTTTTTGAAAACCAGACCGCATTTGCAAATCTATAACGTAGCTATTCGACCTATGATTCTCATATTGTGACATTATTTCATTGACATAAGACTTGTCAAATAATAGTATTTTCAATATGTTCATCCATATTTGATTGTTTGTATATTGGATGCAACATAATGGAAGTATAATCTATTTGTATTGATTGATTATTGATTGAATATATAGTGGTATGAGGTTGATGAATTGTTCAGAGTCGATCATTAGGATCATCATTGACTAAAGATGGAGATAAGAGTCCATCAACTGGAAAGAAAGTAGGAGGAACTACAAGTGGATCAGCTCCATCTTCATCTACTGTAGCTTCATCTCCACCCAATACTAATCTATCCACGAGTCCTGCTCAACGAAAGACATAAATGAATGGAATGAATGCAATGTATTGATTGATATGTCCCCTCTATTGTGAGTACTACTATTATATTCTAATACACAAGAGAAGAGTTGGTATAATGACTATGGAATAAGTTTTCATTCAAAAGAATGTGCTCCATTCATTATTGGAAGTTATTATGTCAACTCTATGCACAGTTAATCTAATATGAAAATCATTCGTGAACAACACTTCCTCCCGAAATTTTTCTCCGCAGGTGGCCCCGCGGGGAAAACTTTCCAGAACCTCCACAACTTTGCGGCCACTGCAAGATGCCATATAAATCTAACCTTTCTTGTTTGTGATTAATTTATAAAAATGCTCTCCTTTCCTTTCGCAGCCGGCCATACTCGCACGCATGTCATTCGGATTCCCCGGATGTTGTTCACGTTTGATGAAAATACATTTAATTTAGTGATTGAAATATCTAATCGATCGATATATTGAACCCAGTATACTTTTCAGACTCGTCTCGATTAGCTGTTTAACTACTTGATTCATTCATTCATTGTATTCATCTATCAATAATGTTGATGAACACGGGATATATTCAACCCCTTCAATCCATCCCATTATTCTTCTTTTAATTTCTCTTTATCATTCATATGCCTTCATTATATTCTATTGAATCTATCAATCTATACTCAATATTGTCCTTGTGCTCTTCATCCCTTTATCCTTCATTCTCAGCCATTTTATCTTCTCTTTATTGATTACTCGTCGTGTTTTCCCCTTTTGTCTCATCTACTTCATTTCTATCATAGTATGATACTATAGATAGATAGATAGATAGATAGTTGATATATCTCATTCATTCGATAGAGTATATCATCATGATTCATATGTGCATATATAGATTGTTTGTTGTACTACTCGTAATGAATTAACTCATTCGTCTTCTAATTTATCTTCATCCCCTCCTTCTCTTCATCCCCTTATTCTTCTTCATCTGCAATCAAACGGTGACTTATATACTTCTCTTCTCTTATTATATATATTAAAGTACAGCTTGATTTCTTCATCAAATTCTTTCCTTTCACTCAATATATTCTCTTCCGGTTTATCCATTGATCGAATAGACCTGATACCTGAGAGTGATTCCCCTCTCTCATATTGTATACGGTAGTTGTCCCCTTTATGGGAGTACATAGTGCTATTATAGTGTATAGAAGGAGTGGTGTGGATACTGTATCATTCAAGTATCGATTGATACGTTTCTTCTAGATACTATAAATAGTCTGCTCTCATTAGATATGCATGGCCATTGCACTTTTGTTCATTCTTCTTCTTCATCTGTTTAATTGCTACTCTTTCTATTCTCTTATAATATAAGTTGCCCCTTTTATAGATCATGCACTATTGTACACATAAACACTCAAAATCGTTTCCGATTGATATATAAATATACAATATATTCCCCCCTATCTCTTTTCCATCTCTATTGGTTCTTGTACTACGATCCATTCTACCATTCTCACCTCTATGTTGTAATTATACCACATGATATGAATGAAGAGTTCTTGTATACCATCTCATATAACATATTCACTTTATCCGTATAACAATATGGAATTGATGAGATCGAATAATATTATTATTGCTATGAGGGGAAGTATCATCTAAGTCTTTTTCTTCTTCTTATCAATAGGTGAGGGTGATAATATTTTATTAGGACGAGGGACTGAAGTGGAAGGACTTGGTGATGAGACCTTCTGAATATCAATCATCATAGTACACATGATTAATTATATTTTATATTTAAAAGTAAACCTCAATATGTAAATCCGTTTCTCTTTCAACTCTTCTTCTCATATAAATCATTTGATCTTCCATCTCCTTTTTCAATACTCTTAATGTTTCCTTCAGTGTCGACTATAAATAATCAATTATTCGATCAAACTATCTACAGTATACCAAATACTCACCACTGCAATATCAGATTTGGATGCACTACTCTGTTGACGAAGCTTTGTTTCCAATTGAGAGTATCTATCAAGTTATTATTTATCGATCAATCAATATTATATTATCATACTTTTCTTGTGCCGCTCGAATATCATCCTCATGCTGTCGTTTCTCACTACGAAGTTGAGATTCCTGCAATATTGATTGGTCAATACATTCAGAAAAGCGATACCGTATACCTTATAGATAATCTTCCTCTCCATTTCTGCTTTCTCAACTCTCCATACTGATTCTCTATCAGCGAGAGCATTCCTCTCAGTAGACAGAGTACTATAAATCAATCGATAATCGAAGTTACAGTAATCATTTTGAAAGGAATCATGAATTCGAATGAAAATGCTGAATGAAACTAACGCAGCTTCAGTCTCAGCTTTCTCTGCTCTCTTTGTTTCAGTACTTAATGAAATAGTTAACTTGTCTACTTCAGATCGATTACTATTCACCTCAATCAATCAATAATGTTCATATATCAATATGGATGTAAATATTACCTGTTCAACTAGATTGGTCTTTTCCTCTTCTAATTTCTTACACTTAGCAACATATTCTTCACATTTTCTCGATAGAATCTAACAATCAATAAAATCTCACCAAATCACTAAATATATCGTACCTCGTTCCTCTTTGCAACGAATTCCATTTGTTCTTTTGCAGCTTGTGAAGCATTTGTCACTAGACGCATTTCATCTGCCGTAACCTATAATCGATAATACAATCAATTCCAATGTTGAAATCCATATTATAATTATTATAACCATATATCTACAAACCTGATGTTTGAGAATAGCTTCCTCCTTTGCACGTTCCAATTGTTCTTTCTCCGCTCGAAGACTTGTAATACCCGCTTCTAATGTCGTGATAACCTCAATCAAATCTTGATTAAACTAATTGAACGAATCGATAATGATTACCGTCTTTATATCGTTTTGGCTCTTTGTCAACTGCTTGTTCTGGGATTCAAGAAAAAATACTCGTTGATTAGCAGCTAAACGATCATCAATTGCACGTCTGTAATAATCAATCAATAATATAAGAAGATAATGAGTAGATCAACCTCAATTCTCCTTCAATTACATTGATTCGAGCACAAGCTGAAGTGTATTCTGCTTGCATCTGATGGATCTGGATAAACGAGGAATTAAATCACTATATTGACATCTAATCCTCGATTCTACTTAACACTTGAAACTATATGGAATCATACCTGAAAGTCTTGAGCAGTTACTCGTTCTTGTAGCCTTTGAGCATCGATGATCGAACTAAAAGAAGAAAGAAGTAATCGAAAAATAAAGTATTAGGACAAACTTTGCAATGATAGGATTGATATGTACTCTCGGAGGAGGTGATGATGGACGTGAAGATTCTGATGAAGATGATGAACGTGAACGACGTCGATGCTTCTTCTTTGACCTACGATGATGTCGACGATCATCGCGAGATCCAGATTCATCCTGTAATATCAAGGGAATGGTACATAAGATTGACAGTGCAAAAGTACTCACCAGGTATACCTGAACATTGTCCGAAGAAACGCCACTCATATCTCGAAAGGGGAACCCGTGAAACTTCCTCACTTAAGGAAAATTAATGCGGAAAAAATCCGAATTCAATTTTAATCATTGATAAATAAATCAGTTCACGATTGATAGTGTAGTTGAAATGTGCTAAAAACCGGTTCTCGGTTCTATCCAGATTGCTAAAAGCCGGCCGTTCAGGTGGCCCGATAAATTCCTTCACAAAATTAAAAATGCAATAAATATTAACAAGTGGGTAGTTCTGTTTAATGTTCAAAGACCATGGAACAAGCCTCGATTCTACCAACACTAAACGATGACGGAAAGGTAACTAGAAATTTCAAAATTACGATTGTTTATGTTTAAATAAACATGTTTACTTTTGTGATCCGTATAGGACGGACGTCCAGAAATGCCGCGGCATTTTCGGACGTCCGTCCTATACGGATCACCCGTAAAGGACGGACGTCCGGAAATGCCGCGGCGGATATTTAGCGTAGAATGAAATGATGACACGATCGGGATGAAAAATTGTGTTGTATTATGAAATTTTCTCATTATGTTTAATATGGACTGACTATGTTTATTATTGTTTTGCTTAGGCTTAGAGTCTGCACTACTCTACTGATTCATTTAAGTATGCATAGGCTTAGAGTCCGCAGTACTCTACTGATTCATTTAAGTATTCTATCGATTCAGTTACTGTTCACACTCAGCAGAGTTCCTTAGTTAAGGTATGCTTAGGCTTAGGGTCCGCACTACTCTACTGATTCATTTAAGTATTCTATCTATTCAGCTACTGTTCACACTCAGCAGAATTCCTTAGTTAAGGTATGCTTAGGCTTAGAGTCCGCACTACTCTACTGATTCATTTACATTTTCTATCGATTCAGTTACTCTATACAATCTTCAGAGTTCCTTTAATATCCGCGCCCTTTTTGTGCCTCCGTCCGGTACGAAATCCGACAAAACCGGAACGAAAAATTAAATTAAATTCTAAACAACAATTTTTGCGAGGCAAAGCTATGCTCAAGGCCATGCAAGGGAAGGTGTGCAAAAAGAATTCGTTTTCACGCGCCCACGTACAGTACCGTGCAAAAGTATATCCACTTTTGCTTTTTTCGTCATAACTTTTTTCTAACTCAACCGATCATGTCCAGCTTTTCAAGGATTATTTTGAGAGTGTTTTCACGTGTTTTACACGACCAATTAACCCGGATGAACTATTACGGTAAAATTTATTTCGATTTTATCAAAAGTCACAAAAGTGAGATTTTCGTTTTCTTCGATTTCGACATAATTTTCTCTCGCATTTCGGTACCAATGTGTGTTAAATCGTTTCAAAACAAAGAAAAGGCCTCTTGGGAGCAAGAATCTAGCGATATCCGAGTTAGAATACATTCGTCATGGACGTCAGATGGGACTGTCCGCAGTCACCCTCTCACAGCAGTTCCGGATGTCTGTTTCGAACATTTACAAGGGCAACACAGCTAGAAGCGATGCTCAAACAATGAAGAAAACTTATGGACGACCTCACAAGACGTCCGCGATATCTAATCGTCTGATCTCGAAGGAGAACCCCTTAATGCAAGGGACATCAATCAGGAACTGGCGGAATTTCACTAAATTGGGGTACCTAAAGCTTCTAAACTTGGCTGAAAAGATGTCTGAGGGAATGAAATAGGTCTCTAGGATATTGATCTTGTCCTCCTTACTCATAATTCCATTCATATGGACCAGGAGGGCAACAACATCTACAGAGAAACAACTCTACAACATCAATGATCCTTCACGGAGGCCAGCTAGCACTTCAAATCAAATCTAGTACCAACCGGTCGACTATCATGGGTTATTCACCCCGTACCGATCATCAGAAACTTGATTTAGTCTGAGAATGCAACCTACTTCTATTGTTAGGGGGTTGAATGAATGTGCTCTTTTGCCCATGCGATTCTTGCTTTGCGAATCGCTTCGTGGATCAGCGGTTTCTAGACATGCCGACGTTCGAATAGTCCCGACACACGAACACGACTGCACAATGTACATGGACACCTCAAACATCTTTTCATACATGTTTAGAAGCTTTAGGTACCCCAATTTGGTGAAATTCCACCTGTTCCTGATTGATGTCCCTTGCATTGAGCCTCGGATTCTCCTTCGAGATGCAAGTAATCCGACGATTAGATATCGCGGACGTCTTGTGAGGTCGTCCATTAGTTTTCTTCAATGTTTGAGCATCGCTTCTAGCTGTGTTGCCCTTGTAAATGGTCGAAACAGACATCCGGAACTGCTGTGAGAGGGTGACTGCGGACAGTCCCATCTGACGTCCACGACGAATGGATTCTAACTCGGATATCGCTAGATTCTTGCTCCGCAGAGGCCTTTTCGTTGTTTTTAACCGATTTAACACACATTGGTTGCGAAATGCATGAGAAAATTATGACGAAATCGGAGAAAACGAAAATCTCACTTTTGTGACTTTTGATAAATTCGAAATAAATTTCACCGAAAGAGTTTACCCGGGTTAGTTGGTCGTGTAAAACACGTGAAAACACTCTCAAAATAATCCCTGAAAAGCTGGACATGATCGGTTGAGTTTGAAAAAAGTTATGACGAAAAAAGCAAAAGTGGATATACTTTTGCACGGTACTGTATGTTTTGCGTTTATCATTTTGTTGTCTGTTGTGGACTTTAAATATGGACTAACCATGTTTACGATTGTACATCATAGTTATCAAAAAAAGGCATTTTGCCAAATTCACAATGTCCGCTCTCTCCACGCTATAGGAACGCTACTCTATCGATCCATACTACCATCAATTAATCGAGTACCTTTGGTTATGGCTCTAGCTTAGGCTTAGGATCCACATTACCTTATTGATAAAATACTCCATCGATCTTTTCACCGTTAGCAGTCTATTATAAACACCGTGGACAGTGGGCCGCCGCGGCCCGCTGTCCACGGTGTTTTCGAACGTCCGTCCTTTACGGGTGCTCCGTATAGGACGGACGTCCGAAAATGCCGCGGCATTTCTGGACGTCCGTTCTATACGGTTCAATGGTGTGATCCGTATAGGACGGACGTCCAGAAATGCCGCGGCATTTTCGGACGTCCGTCCTATACGGTTAAGTGTTTACTTTAGGCCAATAGGGAATGCATGGCGTATGCATCGCTTTACACAGATGAGATTGAAGACTACTTCGAGTTGTATCCATACAGAACAGAATCATTCCGAAAGTTCTTCAGTTAGTTGTGAACTACATCTTATCTATCTATTACTTATTAGATGATGATGATGTGTTTGATCATTTGGAGAAAACGGAGAAGTTAAAGCTAGAGGTGGCTAGAAAAGCGACGAAGGATTCTGAAGCATTCCGTCTACTACAGGAAATAGTTTATAAAGATCAAAGTAGTATTCATATATTGATTAATCTATTCAATCTTCCCTTTCAGTTAGTCTATGGAAAGATATTCATCTTAGTGATATAAAACGTTCATCTAAATCATTCAAAATATTCTCTGATCGATTCTTCCGTGAATCTCCTCCATTCCTAGTTCTTGATCGTGTGTCTTCTGTTATCGATGTTCCCGCACTAATCGATAATATGTGCTGTATGAAGTAAGATATTACGGTATGATGATCAATCGATTTATATCCTTGATTACAGTAAGTATCCATCTCTTCGTAAAGTATCTCAGATTAGTGTGGATAAGACACAATGGACTCTCCGTAAGATAGCTAGACGATTTCTACGTGAATTACCTCGATTGAAGGATGAAGAATCAAATTGGTGTGTATTAGAGTTATATTATATATTGATAAATTGAACATTGTAGGTGGTGGGATTTAGTGGAAGCCTGTACACAAGATGCTCATAATATCGAATTTACCCTAAAATATCTAATGGAGGATTGGAGAAAGGAGCTTGGTTGGTCATTTACTTTTTTCCCTCGAAATAAGTATTTTTTGATCTAGGGACTGCGTTGTATTCTTTTTTCATTTATCTTCTTTTGTATATCTATTCATATCTATCAATATTTAGCTGATCATCGTGAAAATGTTTCATCATCATTATCTATGAATTCTCTTGATAAAGTTCTATTGAGTGGATTATCATGTCGACCTCCCTCTCATTTTGCCTACTTTAGATCAGAAGGTCTTTAGATCATATTAGGATTCATGTAATATTGATTGATTGAATTCATTCAGAGGTGTATCCCAATACGTCTGAGATGCCTGAACTACGTGAGTATCAGAAAGAACTTGTTGTTAGAACTGATCGAGGAGAGAACACTGTAGTGTGTGCACCAACTGGTCAGTCATTACTGTAGACTGTCATTTACTAATCAATCGATTCATTATTGATTATAGGATCTGGTAAAACTGTAGTAGGAGCTCATATCGCATTGCATCATCTGAAGAAACGAACTGCAGAAAAGAAACCGGGACGAGTGAGAATATTGATCGTATGATAGTGATAATAATATTGTCATTGAAGGTAGTTATGATCGTTCCGAAAGTATTCTTAGTTGAACAACAAAAGAATCTATTTAAGAGATATAGTAAACGAGAGTATTATATCTCTTTATTAAGTGGAGATACCAATGAGACTGGTATGATGATTCATTCTTTATCGATGATTTATTTAAAGATTACGGTATGTTTCCCTTCAGGAGAAGCTCAACTGATCACATTCCTCTCTGGTGATATCGTAGTACTCACACCACAGATTCTTGTGTGAGTGAATACAGTATCCATGATGTATCAGTATAGAATGTATCATGAACTAACTATATATGATTACAGTAATATGTTGTCTGATCCATCGGAGAAGTGTCGATTGTATGTGAGTGATATAACTCTTCTTCTATTAGACGAATGTCATCATACTGATAAGAAGAATCCATATAATGTCATTATGCAATATGTTCAAGATGCACAATATGAAAGACCACAGGTATATTCATTCATCTATTATTGATTATTTGATTATTAATCGATATTAGGTAGTAGGACTAACTGCATCGCTTGGAGTAGGAGAGGG
Source organism: Parapristionchus giblindavisi (assembly GCA_943737045.1). NCBI lineage: Eukaryota > Metazoa > Nematoda > Chromadorea > Rhabditida > Diplogasteridae > Parapristionchus > Parapristionchus giblindavisi. The sequence goes on along the minus strand of CALSFV010000096.1, from coordinate 78,166 downwards.
ACCGCTATGTACTGAAACACAAGCATTCAGTTAGTAGATCATATTATTGATTTATTTTTAATCTTTTTACTTTATTGATTTCCCTTTTGAAGATCATGTGGTACGAATGTGTCTACGGATGGCATCTAAATCAATCTCTACTATTGTTAAGAACAAAGAAGAACTCAATCGATATGTACAAATACCTGAAGATAGTAGGCTATTTGTATTGATTGATTAATTAAATATTGATTGATTATCAGAACTTGTTCGTGTTTATTCTTCTCCACTTTGTTCACGTCAATTCCAATCACTTCTTATTCAATCATTAGAAGATGTTCAAAGATCTCTTTATGTTGAATTTGATGCTCTTATCGCTGAGAAAACACCAAATATTGATCCATTGAAGGTACTATACAATCACTAACAATAGTCTCGTATTGATTGATATATCGAGTATTATAGCTGGCACGATTTCCCCCCGTGGAAAGAATGGAAGAATTCACTCAAGCCGTGGTTAATTGTGATACGGAATTAAGGAAATTGATTGATGGAGATAGGAAATGGAGATTAAAGAGAGGAATTCAATTCATTAAGGTATACTGTATTTGATCCATAGGTGGGTACGCTGGGGGAAAGGCTGTGCGTAAATCGGGGAATTGTAAAGTAAGGCTATGCAAAGAATTCGTTTTCACGCGCCCACCTATGTGTTGATAAATAATAATCAATACTCTTATCGTATCTGATTAAAATAGAATAATTTTTGCAGATGTATCATAATGCAACACTTCTGAATGATCTACTTCCTGCTTCTTATGCATATGAACAATTGTTAACTGAAGTAGAAGAAATGGAAAAGACTAAAGGGAGACATTGTATATTTCTATCTGCATTTCAATCTCTCAGAAGGAAGTTTGAGGATACAATTCCATTTGAAGATGATAAGGAGATTCTACAGTTATTGAGAAAAGTAACCATACTCCTTATTGTTCTTCGATCAATATATTGATTATTGATAGGAACTCATTTCTCAATTCTCAACCAACAATGATTCGAGAGTATTGATATTCTGTTTGAGAAGAGAAACTGCTCAATTACTCGTGAAATATCTGAATGCAGAAGCTATTCAAGGAATGGGAAGGGTACGGTAGATGAGGTGTCTCTGATCGATAATTGATCTTTGATCTTTAAGGCTGAAGTATTGACATCTACAAATGCAGCATCGATTAGAAATGGTCAATCGACTTCAGAGCAGAGAACAGTTATTGAATCATTCATGAAAGGATCTTGTAGAGTAATTATTATGATTATTATTATATAGATATTATACGATCACTTATTGAATATAAAAGATATTAGATATGATTATTGATTGGATAATTGTATGATATATTATCATTGTAGGTTCTAGTATCAACTTCAGTAGCTGAAGAAGGATTGGATGTAGCTGCTTGTAATCTTATTATTAAGTATAATAACACTGGAAATGTTATCTCACTTGTTCAGCAAAGAGGTACAAACTACACTTATTGATTGATTCATTGATTTATTTATGGAATATATGAATGAATAGGTCGTGCTCGAGCCCATAACAGTCGAAGTGTGCTATTGGCCCTTGATGAAAGGATATACATAAAGGAATCAAAGAATAAGATGGCTGAACAGATTATGTCAAAGTACGGTAAATTTGAGCATTATCATTGTATACTATATTTTATATTTTATCTACATGCACACGCATGCAACGATACATGAAAATGAATATGATCAAAAATAAACAGGTGATGATAATGACTTGGCTGTCTAGAAGAAAGAAATAAGTGAAAGGTGACTCGGATCATACTGTAATGAATGATTATTTGTAGAGTTGTAGAGAAGATTTATCATATGAAAGATAGTGAATTCGATGTAGCATTGAGGGCTGAAGAACTAATACAAGAGAAACAAGAACGAGCTAATGAAAAGGAAATGGAGAAAAGGAAAATGAACTTCTATAAAGAGTTATTTCATATTATCATTCAGAGTAATTATCGATTGATTATATTCAGATTGAGTATCCTATGTGAGAAATGTAGTGCACCAATATGTTCATCTACAACTCTTCGATTCTTTCATGGTCATTATATATCAATTGATTCATCCTTATGGAAGAGAATGCACTTTCAAGCTAAGAAAGGACCGGTAAATTATAATATTTATTGATTGATTTTTAATCGATAAATATTCAGAAAATCGATGATTCACTGATAGTAGCTGGAAAAGTGAAATGCCCATGTGAGAAGGAAATAGGAGGAATTGTAAAGATTGAAGGACAATTTGTACCTGTACTCAAGGTATACGGTAGATTATATTTATTGATTGATTTGTAGTCGTTAATATGAGTGAAATGAAAGTATTGTTCATTAGGATTAATGAGTATATTATATTGAATGTTTTAGGCTGAATCTCTTCTATTCCGTACATCAAATGGTCAAATGTTGGATAAATGTAGAAAATGGTCAAAGATCAAATCTCATCTACTTGATATTAAAGATGGCAATGTACATGAAGCGGTTAGTCTGATCTCTTTCGTTATCGATATCTATTATTATTATTATTATTATTATTATTATTATTAATCTCTAAATATTTAATATTTCAGAGTGCTATGAACAATTCTCTCAGCATATCAAATACATTATTGCGTTGTGCACTTGAAAGATGTGTAGTTTGAATGAATTGAATATACTCATATAGTATTTATCTCCTTTATGAATCATTTTATCTAATACATATATGTACAGATTTTGATATTAATCCATGACAGATTTCGATGACAGATCCATTTATTGATTGGTGAATAGATTTATTTTGTTGAATTGTAATCATTGTTGTTGAAAATCTTTCCGGTTCTATTTTGTACGGTAAAATCGATATAAAGTATTCCTAGTATTGATTTGATTCATTATATTGATCTTCTGTGGTATAATATCCATATCTTTATCTTTGATCAATTTTTATACGAAATGTTGACTTAATGAGTGGAACTGTCTGTCCCTCACTCTTTTTTGTTCTCAGAAGAAGTAGAATATCTAATGTTTGAATGATCTTATTCATTTGAAGTGTCTAGATCCTCTACCCTCCCTTCCCCTATTCCCATCCCTTCCTCCCCTCCTTCATTCCATTCAATCTCTATCCTTTCGTATTCATCCTAATCCCTATATTTCATTTCAATTAATATAAAAAGATAACGAATAATCGAGTACATTTGGCTATCTCGATGACCTTCACCTTCTTCCATCTCCCCCTCCCTTCATACTCCCTCCCTCTCCCTTCCTCCCCCTCCTCCTCCTTCCTTTTGGGTACCTCTACATGTCTCAGTGACCAGTCGTACCTATTTCTCGTTTGTCTCTCACTCTATGTATATCTTTCTCTTCTCTCATCTCACTATATCCTTCTATATCTTACCATTCCTCCTCCTCTTCTTCTTATTCCCCTCAAGAGACTAGTCTTCCTCCTTCTTCTTCTTCTCTTCACTCTATTCCATGTTCCTATTGATGCATCTTTTACGATTTGTTTACTCTTTTCCTCCATGCATTCAGTTACTCCCTCCCTCTCCCTCAATCATTACTCATTCTTACTTATTCATCTACTTAATCCAATCATCCTTATACAATCGATAATCCTTCTGATTAATCAATAATCTCATATTTATCATCGTCTTTCATAGATGAAATCATCAATCCTTCTTCTTCTTCCTCTCCTCGGACTTGTCTCTGCAGCTTCCAAACATTTGGTCACTTTGAATGAAGAGAATTGGACCCAATTACTGAGTGGAGAATGGATGCTTGAATTGTAAGTTCATCTTTCATCGTCTATTTCATTATTAGATCCAATTGAAATCTTATGGATCGTTGTAGAAAGAGTACAAAAGATACGAGGTCTAAATTGGGGATAAAGTGTGTTACTCTGTGAGAGGAAACGCTATATGGGATCGTACAGTTGGTCGATTTAGAAAAATCGTTATTTTTAGCTTAAACAGTAATCTTTCGTACAAAAATGAGCCGTATATAGTGGGTCGGTCCTAACATCGTGAGTGCATGAAATTGTATGCATGAGATGTTTGCAGTATAGTTTTAGAATGAAACGCATTTTTGCAGTGTTGTGCTCATTATCGATTTCTTGAGAGCGGTCATGTATTAACTCTGATCTACTTCATAATAATTGAAAGAAAATGTAGAATCAAGATATTAAATAGAATATTTAAATTATGCCTCAGAGAGATGACTTAGTTGATTAGGAAAAGAATGATTCGTATTGACTCTAGTTGATCTATCTCTGTATGGATAGATAGATGGATATAGTATAGACTATGATGAATGAAATGACTAGCCTTGAATGGTAACCTAATTACAATGTGTGTAGGTATGTTTTGTCTAGTAGATACGTGTCACTTAGAGATTGAAGAGAAGGAGAGAAGGAGTAGTGGTCATTCTTTTGATCGCACTGCAAACTCGTTCCAATGTCCCCGATTATTAAGGGGGAGAGGAAGAGGATTTAAGATGAAGAAGGAGAGGGAGAGGGAGAGGGAGAGCGAGAGAGAGAGAGAGAGAGAGAGAGGGAGAGGGAGAGCGAGAGAGAGCGAGAGAGAGAGAGAGAGAGAGAGAGAGAGAGAGAGAGAGAGAGAGAGAGAGAGAGAGAGAGAGAGAGAGAGAGAGAGAGAGAGGAAGGGAGGTAGAGAGAGAGAGGGAAGAGGAGAGAGAGAGAGAGAGAGAGAAAGAGAGAGGGAGGTAGAGAGAGAGAGAGGGAGGTAGAGAGAGAGAGAGAGAGAGAGAGAGAGAGGGAAGAGGAGAGAGAGAGAGAGAGAGGGTGAGAGAGAGAGAGGGAGAGAGAGAGAGAGAGAGAGAGAGAGAGAGAGAGAGAGAGAGGGAGAGGGAGGTAGAGAGAGAGAGAGAGGGGGGTAGAGAGAGAGAGAGAGAGAGAGAGAGAGAAAGAGTGGGAGGGGGGATAAAATGCTTAGAATATAGATTGGCTCTAGTGAATTGGTTGAAGAAGACTAGAACTGGATATAATGATGAACGATGAAGAAGCTCTATTTAGAAGATGGAACAATATATAATGATCATTGTACACGTGGCAGTAGTTATTGGAGAGATTACGGTAGATATGGGCTATGATTAATCAATCGATTAGATCATACACATTACTGTAGTCATAGATGGGCAAGTATGGCTGAGCATCTGCAGGGTTATCCACAATTGACTTTGAAAGTGTGTAGAAGATATAAAACTATCGGATGAAGGTTGATTTTTTCACAAAACATTAACACAGTCGTGTCTAAGTAGATGTATCTCTTATATGTGGTTACTGTAATGATTGAATAATATTTCCTCTTTCAGCCATGCTCCCTGGTGTCCAGCCTGTAAAGATCTTCAGAAGTCATGGAATTCATTTGCTGATTTCTCTCCTGATCTCAAAGTCAAGGTAAGGGTCACTGTTTATTCATTTATTATAGTGAAATTATATTGATTAGTATGAAATTATATTGGATAATATAATTGATGCGATAAGAGCCATTTTTCTCATAGTGAATTAATCAATCAACAATTGATATCGTAATACCTTATTTCACGTGAAATATTGATCGATTGTATTGTATATGTTGATGTTCTAGGTAGCAGAGGTTGATGTAACACGTAATCCTGGTCTATCTGGACGTTTCCTTGTTACTGCTCTTCCTACCATCTACCAGTATGTATACTTTATATTATATATTATATATATATATATATATATATATATATATATATATATATATATATATATATATATATATTAATGAGAGAGAAGGAAGGCGACATGCTTTATGACTGTGAACAAATGTGTAAAAGAAAAGATAACAAAACGAACGCGGTCCGATGTTTCGGCCCTCGGTTCTAGACTCCGGAGCAACCCCATGTGAGGAGAGTATTTGAATCAATCGATCGATAATTCATATATTCATATTTCAGCGTGAAAGATGGAGTTTTCCGTGTGTACTCTGGATCTCGCGATAAGAATGATTTCATTGCCTTTGTTGAAGACAGAAGGTATTTATTCATTCATTATTATGATTAATCTGTATTACAGTATAATTTCCATATATTGATTTTTGTCATTATATTAATCAATATTTGTATTGAAGATGGCGCACAATCGATGCCGTTCCCGACTACAAGCACCCCAACTCTGCCCAGTTAGTTTCTGGTTTCACTCATTTCCAATAAGTGAAGATTAGATTGCCACATCAGTAGTCCTAATGCTCTCGTCTTTACAATTAATATTAATATTGCTGCTGAATATAGAATGATTCATCCATATATCTCGTTTCGCACTTAAGAATCGAGACATAAATCGCACTTCGAAATGTTTGAAGCTGCTTTTTGGAACCCTTTGGGCATCGTAAGAACAATCGTAGAGTATTTGGTCGTGATTTCAATTTTGGGCTGAAAGCTGCAGCAGTAATGGTGATCACTGATCAAGATCAAGATACAATCACTTTCCACAGTCAATTAGTCTGTTTTAGTAATCACTCAATAGTCTTCAACTAATATTATGTTCCATAGTGATACCCTGTACCATAATTGATAATTTTCTAAAAATCGGAAGTAGACAAAATTTTGACAGTAGATATCCCTTGACATTTTCTATGTGCTATGACTTTCAAAAGGTTTCTAGAATGTTGTTTGAAAGGCGCATTGTGTACAGATTTGCATGTCCATAAAAGAGATACATCATTTTGCCACATTTTTAGACTTGAAATCCTGGTCCTTGATTTGAGGGTATCGATATGATAGTTGATCTATTCATATATCTTATCAATCAACATCATCATTATTTTATTTAGAATGGGAGTCGTTGCTGTCTTCTTCAAACTTTCCATGGCTGTTCGTGATCTTCATAATACTCTTGTTGAGGAGAAGGTATTTGTATCAATCAATCAATATATTTATCATGCTTATAGATTACAGTAATCTCTGTTTTTTACATTTTTGTGTGATTAGCTCAATCAATCAATAAATCAATAATTATATCTCAGGGTATTCCATCATGGGCATCATATTCTCTCTTCGCTGGAGTTACTCTCGCTCTCGGATGTGTTCTTGGATTTGTACGTCACTTTATTGTTATTATTGAAAATATAAGTATTGTATGGAATGATAAGGATTGTGTTTAGAGTGTTTGTTATGGGTTTCACAATGAAAAGTTTCATAAGATTGAGAGATTATGATTAATAATAATGTTGTAATATTGTGTAATATCTCTATTTATGTCTATACTAATAATGCAACTAGTAATCCTGGATTATCACAGTGTTTATGAAGTGGGATAGAAATGAAATCAATCAATCAATATAATCTTTCTTTTCTTTTCAGTTGATTGTTCTTGTTATCGATCAAGTCTTCCCCACGGGTACTGTAGCCTCATCGAAGAAGAATGATAAGAAGAAAGAGAAGAATGAAGAGAAAAAGAAGGATGGTTAGTTAGATTATTCTTTTTTCTGTCTATGAAATCAGCGATGGTCTATAAATATCCCAGACCCTTCAAATGCGTGTGGGTACCTAGATTTTGGGTCAAAAACGCGTGTGGGTAACCCGATTTTGAGATAAAAACGCACGTGGGCACCCCAAAATCGTGAAAATTTCAAGAAACTCGTCAATTTATGGTCCAATTTTGCGGGTGGGTAACCATGAAAGGCAATTTTTTGCGGGTGGGTCTATCCCACGGGATAACCATAGATCATGTCTGTACGAAATCCATCTATTTTCGTATTTCTTCAAAGGTGAATTTTGCCGTAGTTCTCACCAGGAACATTAGTGTTTTATGGAAAAGATATTTTTTGAAAAGATTGAGTTAGTCAATGATTTTTGGGAAAACCATTCAAAGTTGTATTCTTCTATTTTATTCATTGCTTATTTATAATTGTTTTTAGATAAGACTGAAGGAAAGAAGAACAAATAGATGTAGCTCCTCCTTCCTGTGTTGTCTTGGCATAATGCCAAGTCCCTCCCCTTTCTCTTCTCTTCTCTTCTACTACTAGATAGATATAGTCTCATCGATTGTGCATAACAACCAATGAGTCCTCTGCCATCTACTTCATTCTCTTCTTCATATCATTAGTATAGTCTCTCTTTTCTCAGTTGTATTCATTCATATTAAGTATTATCACTTGTTATATCATTCGTACGAGTCTTGTTTTCATTCTTCCATTTTGTCCTCATTCATTCATTCATTCATTCATTCATTCATTCTATTGATTGATAGTATTTATACATTCATACATTGATATATACTCTATTTCTTTGTTCTTACCAAATGGGTGCCTTATAAGGAGAATACGTTAAACTATGTTTCATTCGCATAATTCAGATGTTTATATTGAATAAATAAGTTTAAAACTCGTATTTTTCATAACTATATCGCATATTGTGATTATCTGTTGATTACTACAGATGTAACACTATATAACATTACTAATCCCACTTTATCTAATCACTCGCTTACAGTCTTCATTCTAACTTCCTCTTAATATGGCTAAGTGGCTTCCTCTTGAAAGCAATCCTGAGACGATCAATTCGGTAAGATTACTGTAATCGTCTTTATTGATTTAGTGAATGGAGTAGTTATTGATAGTAGTAATTGAGTATGGATGGTTGTTTATGATATGGTATCGGTACCAGTTGGTGTAAAGGGGGAGAATGAATAGTCTTCATCCTTTCCCTTCTATGTTCATCCCTTCTTCGTTATTCTCTTTCATTAGACGTCCATCTTCTTCTTCTCTAGAGTCAGTCTCTTCTATCTTCTTCCCTCTATCACTTTCAATTACCCCATTCCCTTCTTCTCTCATTGGTAATGGAAAGTAGGAAAGGGTTAGATGAGAAATGAGACGAGAATTCATTATTGTTAGAGTCTTTTCTTCATCATAATCATGAGGGAGTAGACAATCTATGTGAGAGAAGTATTATTGATATAGTATTATAGTTCTCATGGATATGCCGTCAAACGAGCGAAAACAACACAAATAGGAAATTTTACGGAATCGAGATTTTTGTAATATCACAACTTTCTGTATCGATTTTCACGATAAATTTAAGTTTCACTCAGATGTGTCTCACCAACCCAATTAAGGAGAAGAAACCAATTTGAAATTCATTGAAAGAACGAATTTTAGGTTACAGTATCCTTTAAAAAATTAGATACGAAACTTAGACTTTGAAACCAACACAGGCCACAGCGTAATGGAGGGCAGACTCCATGGCCCAAAATATTTGAAATATTGGTCAAGTAGAGTTAATCGATTCATTTTTTTTGTATGGAAAATTGGGAAATTTTCTCGTATGTTCTCCTACTTTCGTCGTTGTCACTCATTTTGGCGGTATTTTGAGATATTTTTATATGACTAAAGCAATGAAATTCTCGATCTACTTTAAATACAACGTTCTCTATACTCATACTCTAATTACTACGATCGTGATCGTAATCAATATCTTTTCAGTTCCTCACAAAGATAGGAGTATCATCTATTGATTGTGTTGATGTATACTCATTTGATGATGAAATGCTATCATTCGTTCCATCTCCTCAATTGGCCCTTCTTCTCTGTTTCCCTGATTATAAGAAGGTATACGGTAGATTGAACGATTGATATCACTTACAGTAATCTAATCGCTTAAATATTTGAAGGTAGATGAGCTGATGGCTCCTGTGTATGAGAAGGCAAAGCAAGATGGATTTGTACCACCTGAGAAGGTAGATTCATTTTTATATTTCATCCACTTTAGATTAATCAAAACAATTTGAATTTCCAGATCTTCTTCATGCAACAGAAGATAGCCAATGCTTGTGGAACCTTTGCTCTCTTCCATTCTCTTGCCAATTGTGAAGGAATCGTCGATCTTGGTATGGTATCTATTGGATTACGGTAATTGATCCAATCAATCAATATTATTTCCTTATAGGAAAAGGATCATTCCGTGAATGGTTGGATAAGGCAAGACCTCTAGACAAACAGGCTCGATCTGATCTTCTCGAAGGAAGTAATGATCTTGCTTCTGCTCATGAGGTATTCATTTATTGATTATGAATCAATCGATAATTGATTTATTTGAGGATACCGCTCGTGCTGGTGAAACTGATCAGAATGAACACACTGAACATCATTTCATTACTTATGTTGTCATTGATGGAACACTCTATCAGATTGGTTAGTTCAATCAATAATCTCCCAGTTTATCGATTGATTTATCATAGATTCTCGTGCTCCATTCCCTCGTGCTATTGGACCTTCATCTAATGCAACTCTTGTCAAAGATGCTGGCAAGAACATTCAAGAGGTATACTGTAGCTTTCTCTTCAAGAGATCTTATTGATTTATTTCAGGAATTGATGTCTAAGCTAGACAACATCTCATTCTCGGCTCTTGCTCTTGTCAACAAGTCCTGAACAAACATTATATAATTGATTTATCTATCGCTTGTACTATATCTATATTTATTTATTTATGTTGTGCCTCGTTATTTCCCTATCACTATATGAGTAAATATGCTTTATGGTTCGTATCTTCACGGCTTCATCGATGGTTATCCGATTGTGCTTCATACTGATCTATCTCTATCTGTACTTTGATAAAGCTTATTAATATTTTAATTCTTGTGACGATTGAACACTGGTGGCCTTATCTGAAACATATTTACAATTAATTTCAGAAATTAGTTTAATAGTCATTGCGGGAAAAAATGAAAAAAAATATTAATTCTCATGGGGTACTGTATCAAGTCATAGTTATGACACAATCGAGCATAGGTTGGATAAGTACCGTATTTTGCGGCTCAGTTCGTGATAGATTTCAATTTATTTCATGTTTAATTTAATTTTAAATTCAGTTCGTTATCAGTATAATTGATAGAAGATGATTCGTGCGCTCATCAATGGAAGATCTTCTCTATCATTGAGTACAAGATTCCTCAGTGCAGCTGCTCCCGCTGCTAAGAAACCCGTTGATAAAGAGGTTAACCTAATTTCTAAATTTCTCAGCTTATTATACTTACTATTTCGATCGTTACATGCATTCATTATTTTATAGGCATTGAAGAGACTTCGTCAAAACACTGGATACAGTTTTGTCAACTGCAAGAAGGTATGTCATATGAATTTTAATAATCTGATTTTGTGTTTGTACATTTGTTGAGATTTTAATGAAATTGATTTAGGCTCTTGATCAATTCGGTCCCAATGCTCTTGATGATGCAGAGAAATGGTTACATGAACTGGCAAAGAAGGAAGGATGGGCAAAGGCTCAAAAGTAAGATTTATTTGCTTTATGATAACTTTTTTCTCATCTTTCTTTTTAAAGGATCATTTATTTGTAGTAAAACTTAGTAATAATAATCTCTTTTGATATTTTTTGATAATAACTTAAATCTGTCTGATGACCAATCCAAATATGTATTGTATAATTTGAGAGTGAGTTCTCGTCAGACAACACAAGGTCTCGTTGGTGTTAGTGTAAGTGATGGATACGGAGCTGTTGTTGAACTTTCATGTGAAACTGATTTCGTTGCCAGAGGAGAACCATTCAAGCAATTGGTTAGTTGTCACCTATATTCAAACTATCAATATTACCGTACTATATTCAGTTATCTGATCTAACAAATGCTGTGCTTGCTCATGCTAAGAAACAACAATGGGAGAATAGTGGAAGATTGGTCACATTATCACCTGGTTAGATTATTCATTTTTCTCTCTAAATAAAGCATACTTAAACAATTTTATTTTCAAATTTTAAGATCAAAGATCAAAATACGGTATTTACCATGAATATTTAATTTCAGTGTTCGATGATTTATCGGATGCTCAGGGTAGAACACTCAGATCAATTCTTACTGGTTAGTTTAATTATATCCTTTCTATTTTTCTTAGCTTTATAAATTAATACAAATGATTTGTATGATTTTGATTGATCGTAATCCTTTAGATTCGGTTGGTCGTCTCGGTGAGAATCTAACAGTTAAATCTCTTCATATCTACAAAGTACCTGAGGGATTCAACTTCTATGCTGCTACTCATCCTAAAGGTATTTATAATACAAATTATCAGTATATAAGTGTATCCCGTACGAGTCAATGATTTCTCTTCATTTTATATTTTAAACTAATGAAATGTTTCTTAAGATGGTTCAATATCAAATGTATCAATGGGTCGATATGCATCGCTTCTCGTTATGAAACGTCTTGCACCTGAATCATCTGTATTCCCTTCCGAGAAATTAGCTGATCAAATATGTCAACATATTATTGGAATGAAGAGTGAGAGCTTAGGAGAACCACCTCTTCCGAAGTATGATCTTTGATCTTTTTATTTCCGCATCTACTAATGTGGTGTTTGTTTTCCGGAAAAAGCAAAAAGGTGTTGACTTTGCCTTCTTGGAAAAAATCTCTGTAAAAAGCAAATATCTCTGTTCCCTTACGAACGAAGATTTTTGCATGCATTTTCAAGTTTTTCTCGTAAAATTATGTAAAAAGGAAATATCTCAGTTCGTAGTAGAGCTTTTTTTTTCGCCGTTGTTAACTCAGGAAACAAACTTCAAGTCTCTATCTATTCAGGGAACCTAGAAATTTGCTTTTTTCAGACCTTTTTTTCCACGATGAAAAACTAACACTATCTTGAAATTATGATATGGTAGAAATAGAATATCGATGAAGGAATATCGTATTGTATAGGAAGAAAGTTTTTTTTTATTTTGTGTTAAATTTTGAAAATACGGTAGATTTCGTAATTGCACTATGACTTTTCTTTTAAAAAATATGAAATATGTTATAGGACGGAGAAGAAAGAAGAAGAAAAGAAATTTGAAAGTGAAGAAGACGAATTGAACGAATTCTTCACTGGAAAGGTACTTTTTGATTAGAGAAGAGAAAAACAGAAATAGAAGGTTGTTATTTACTTAACTACATATAGACAGTCACATGGAGTAGTATTGATAGAATAACAATGAATAGATCATTACAGTATTCCCCCCTTTCCATTGTATCCATTGATACCATCTATATGATATCATCTGTTTTGATGGATAGAAAAGAAGTTTAAGTTGTGTAGTGATTAGAAATAATCGTCATACATTCCATCACTATTCGGATTAGATCACGATTTAGTCACAAAAGGGTGGAGGAGGTTCCCATTCTTTCTCTGAGATTGCATGTAGTTTCATATAAATAACATTATCAGAAAAATCTCGTGTAACGTTATCACATAAGTTTTTGTCACCTTTGTAATATCATTGATTGATTGATTGATTGATTATAGACAACATCGATCGATGATTCGGAGACATCTCTATTCAGACAAGCGTTCATGTTGAATCCATCCCAAACAGTCTATGATTATCTACAAGGACATAAGGCTGAGGTGCACTCTAGTCCATCCATCTCTATTCCCTCTATTCTCTCTTTCTAATCATTGATCCTTTCACTACTTCCTTATCCATCTAATTATAATTCATCTTTAGTTCCTTAATCTTTAATCATTTCAATCGTCTATTCATCTTTATTCATTTCTTTTCAGGTTATTGATTTCGCTCGAGTTGAACTCTCCGGTGCAGGTTCGTCATGAACGATTTGAGTACTGTAATCATATTGATTTGTTATATTAGTTGATTATTCCCCGATTGATTGTTTGTTTTGAGATCTCTGAGATGAATGAATTATAGGACATAGATATTGTTAGAAGATATTCTTTATCAATTGTTTTGACTTGTTGAGTTTCACGAATACTGAGAGTATCATAAACCGTGATTTGAGTAAGTATTTACATTGTACACTACTCATCTACAAATACATTTGGTCTACTCTAACAATCGTAACTACTCTGATCTATCGTATGACACATGGAGAAGAAGGGCAAGGGGGATAAGCAATAGATACAACAATCACATACATAGTATGTATAACAAATAGATGAACCCTGAAACGGATCAAATGAGACATGAATGATATGACTAGAATATATAATATTGAGTACATGTAATCTCAATATGAGATATGTGAGTATCTATAATGGACCGGATGAGAATAATAGTGGGGGGAATAAGTTCATAAACGACGTTGAACATTAACACATACTCGTTGAGGGGCTAACATAACAGAGGGATTAAGTAGAACAAGATCTATTGAATCAGATGCAAGTCCTAAATGGAAATGTTTGATTACTCTTGATAGAGTCATCTTGAATTCCATCTCAGCAAATCTCATTCCAACACAATTACGTGGTCCTCCACCAAATGGAAGCCATGCCATTGGATGATGGGGTGAAGAGAATCTTTAATCAATGAATTATTGATTGATTTATATTGATTCATTGTACCTTTCGGGTATGAACTCATTTGGTTCAGGCCAGATTGTAGGATCACGATGAATATTCCATACGGGAACACAGACTACAGTTCCCTTGTCAATTTCAATGTTACCTACTGTAGTCGCATTGACGCACGTGCGGTTAACGAAACTGAAAGTGATAAGAATTGATAAGAATGACTATTATGGTTGTCTTATCACTCTCACTTACAATGTAATAGGTGGAAAGAGACGAAGTGACTCTTTGAATACTCCATTCAGATATGGTAGTCTCATTATCCTATCGAATGAATCAATGTTCTAGAAAGAAAATGTTGGTACATGATGCACTCCAGAGATGATTAATACCTCTATGTCAATGTTCTCCAATTCAGCGAACAGTTTATCTTGACATTCCTTATTCTTGGCTAGAAGCCATGTAGCAAAGGATAGAGATGTACTCGTTGTTTCATATCCTGAATCTATATGATATTCATTGTCATGGGAGAGATACAGTACCTGCTAGAAGGAAGGCGAAGCAATCAGCTACTACGGTATCGATCGTTTGATTATCAATATTGGTTGTGTTCTCAGGAAGAAGAAGTGAAATGAGATCAATACGATTGGGCTAAAATTAATCGATTTTAATCGATCTCATTTGATGATAGTATACCTCTGGGTGTTCAATTCTTCGCGAGACCGCATCATGAAGTTTGGCATTCAACCAAGCCTCTGATCGTCCTCCGAATGAAGTTTTTCTATGAATGAACTCACAGAATCCAGCCAATTCAGGGAGGATTACTGTAACGAATAGTTTAATTACTGTGTGGATACGGCCATCTTACATGAGAGTGCCATGGGCATGCAAGTCTCCGGATCAGGCATTTCTCTGAAGAAAACGGATGTGTGATAGAGGAATTCATCATCTTCATTAATTTGACAAGAAGATGGTAGATCAAATGCAATCTGAAATGCAAATATCGATCAATCATGTTCTTATCCTTGTGCGGATTGATCATAATTGATGAATATTTCAATTGTGTAGATGATTGAACTATTCATTTTTGTTCATCTCTATGATTTTGGGTACATTCGAACTGAAGTACAGCTGTATCCCTTTCTCTTTATACGTGATCAAACCTATATCTTTCACTCTCTAACTTAATCCAACTACGAGATAGAAGAAGATAGAGATAGAAAGATGAAATGATCAGCATCAAATATTCAAGTTACGTACCTGAGCGATAACATCAAGAGTTAGGCACTGATAAGCACTGAAAGTGATTGTATATCATTATAATGAATGACGCACTTATTGGATTGAATAGACAAAGAGATTGACAGACTGACCGGAGAATGTCACACTCTTCTTCTGAATCAGCAAATGCATTCAATGTATCATGAAGGATTGAAGTCTTCTCATTAACACTTCCTTGCATCTGAATCAATGATATATTCATAATCACATCCAACATAGGTCATTTCACTCTGATTCTTTGATCTATCTCATACTAGGATTCCCCATTTGATTTCTGAGCATTACAATATTAAACATTATTGTACTATACACGAGAGTAATAACAGGTTCTCATCCACAATCATTCATTCCCAATATTGAAGTAGTTTTATGATTGGGTGCAAGTTGAGTACACAAAGTAGTATGTAGTAACTGTATGAAAGTATCACTCACAGTCGTAGTCTATCTCTCTCTAACAACTTAATTATCCCTTCCTCTTTCATCTTTATCAATCAACCACGCTAATCGCATTAGTCTCGTGATTTTTGTAGATTCTCTTTTCTCTATCTCATCTTTATTCGTTCTACTTTCAATGATTCAAAAGATCGTTGGGGTATTCACGTACCGAACGAAGTTTTCTCGTCGTGAAAGCTGGACTGATCTTTGATCTTTGATGACGCCATCTGTTCCCTCGTTGATTAACCAATGCTTTACGAAGTGATTGATGGATAAAATCCATTGGCTGAATGTAGACGAGGTTACGGTAGTTCAAACAATGGGAACGCTCATAAAGTGGTTCATGGTTACGGTATACCTGTCGATCGGTGAAATTGGAGAATTGTTTGACGAGGATCTCTTGAACATCTTCTAATTTCTCGAATATAACGAATAGACGAGGTCCAATGAAGAATGCATATGTCCTATAGATAAGATGATCAGTTCATCATTCAGTCTATTGTGATTAGTCATCAATAGTTATTCATATTGGTACTCTCAGTACAATGATATCAAAATATATTTATATGAATGTTAGGATATTTATAGGATTTAATTATGAAATTTTCGTACTTTCCATATAATCGTTTCCATTCTTCATGAACACGATAGAGCAATCTCCCGTTCTATAAATACAATTTAACTTAATACCAGGGCTGTAATTCTAATTCATCTATTCAACGTGATTCCATATCAAATCAATAAGCTGCTAGACCTACCTATAATATAATTTATATAGTAACCTTTTGTAGCATAGCAGCTAATGTGTGTAGATTGCCTAAGAATGGAACGGAAGGAGGGCCATCTATTCGGACTCCTGATCTCTTTTGATGAGCATACAAACGATTTCTGAATATAAATATATTATTGATTGATCGAAGAAGCAATCAATAACATACACAATGAAGTACAGTATGATGCAGATACTGCAGGTGATGAGAAGTTCCCATATATTGTTATGAGTTTGTATTGAAGAGTGGACATATTGGATTGAATGAGAAAGAACTCGTGTAGTTATTGACATGATAGATCACTGAATGGAATGGAGTTACTATATATAGTAAGATAGAAATGATCAGCAACAGTGGAGCAAGAACAATAGAGATAGATTATAGAGAGAAGTAAAGAGATCTAGAGATGAAGAAGGATAGTACTCACTACCGGTTATATGAGCTCTAAAGAACACAATGTTCTTTCCACAAAGATTATGTAGTGATAAATGATCATCTACAGAGCAGGAAGAAGAGATCGATGATTGCTACCGTATACATTTACCTATTGATTATATCTGATGATCGAATGAAATATATCAATATGATTATTTAGATTTCGAAATAGTTATTGACATTTATCAATGAACATTAAAACACAAGACTTTTGCATGAAATTGAATAACTTGTAATCTAAAGCTACCGTACCCCCTAGACTAGTTAGAATAGATGGGGGTACTGTATCTAATTGAAAGACTATGTAGTCATTGTTGATAGGAATTAAATAATGAATATGGACGACGTCTTTATATAGATAGAATCTAGGTGCGAGATGTACCAGCAATATGGGCGGAGTCATTGATGAAGGAGAGGATTACTGTAGGTGGGCGATAGGATTAACGAAAAGAGAATGAAGAGAATGGAAAAGAGGCTGATAGAAAGAGTTTGCACCCGATCATTTGATCCTAAACTTTCGAAGAGTAAAATAATCAGTTATGATCAATGCTCGTTTGCCCACGTTTTCAATCTTTATATAGAGTTTCATTCATATCGATTAATCCATAAGCATTCATGCATGATATGCAAAGATTTACAGTTTTACATTATAGAGTTCAGCTGTTCAGATGCTTCTATCATGTTAAAAATATTAATCATCTTAAAATAGAAATTTAAAAAATCATTTCATTTTTTTTCAGTCCGATACTTACGTTCGATTCCGACATGTGTTGTGTACAGATTTGCGGGAATCTTTCGCGCAATTCGAGATAAGAACTGAAATTTTGTCTTTCTTCCGTAAATCATGGTCGACGTTGAAATAAAATGCGATTCTGAAGTGAAAAACGACTCGACGATGAAGGAGACGTGCGATTCTTGTGCTGAAGAAGTCTATGCTGAATTGGACAAACTGATTGAACGTACGTTTTAATTTTCATTTGGTTAGAGTTAACTCCTGTAGTCTTTCATCGTGATGAATAATGGTAATATTACAGAGTATGATGAGCTCATTCAATCTACTTGGAATGACATCGACGAAGGATACGCTGAACGTATGATATATTTATTTCCTTGAATGTCCATCAAATATTTGTCACATAAAGTCATATGATGTGTACAGATAGAACATATTGAGACGTGAATATAGTTTGATATACCTGATTCTTTTTTATTATAGATAGTGAGAATACGTCTCCATCTGTCTTCATGAAAGCCATATCTGGAAAGTATCCTCATGATGTTCGAGTTAGTTTATATCTATTTCCACCTTTAATATAATGACTTTCTAATAATTAAACATGCAAATAGAATTATACTATTTTACTTACTAATTAATAACTACAGAAGTCTTGGCTTTCACTCAATTGCAATTCATCTTTCATTTGGATGAATAGACGTTCTCGTCTTATTCGTGTTCGTTGTATGATTCAAGATTCCCTTGGTCCTGAATACTTTCCTGGTTTATTCAAGGTATACATTCATATATCTCGTTTAATCTAATCATGTAATACTTAAGATCAAATCAGATGATGGAAAGTACAAGTACTTGAGTGGTGTACTACGCGATTCATTCCCAGCTATTGTAAGATCAACGAAATAAAGTGATCATGATTAATCTTTGTCTATTTCAGAATAAAGATGACATTGTACATCAAGTATACGGTGAACGCCATTGCTTCGTAATGGTTCCAGTGCCTGGAGTGAATTCGTGGTATGAATCAACATTCGCCGATAAGATAGGTACGGTATTCGTTCACAGTTTCGATTGGTTCGCGTCTATATAATATGACATAGTTATGAGTTCAAATGTACTAAATAGCTTGTATGTAGTATTAATGCATGATCATACTTTGTAGTATCGGATAAGGGAGGGTCTGTAGGAGGGGGGATCACGAGGTAGAAGAGTGTGTGAGGAGTGTGCTCATTATAGATGGACAGAGGGATTGATAGATTGGTAGTTAGAGTAGATAGAAGTAAGTATGGGTACATGAGTACTCCATATATAGATGGATGAGTAGAAACAACCATGGATAGATGGATAGATTGATGATGGATGATATCAATTGATAAGACACGAGTTGGAAGAAATAGTAAGTACAATGTCGATATGTCATCTACTAACGTGTTTCCTATCACTTGTTGTCTCGCCCTTGATCTATGATATTTTCCCCCGATCTAGTCACGTTTTCCACCCTCTTCATAATATTGGGTGCAGATGTTCTGAATTTATCATTTTTTAAAATATTTCGAGTGAGAAAATAATTGAAATTACGTTTTTCTTAAGCAATAGTGGAAATGTGGCTTCTGGAGGATTCAAGGGTTTATGGGCACTTTTGAACGAGGGGGATATTTCGTTTGTGAATCTATTTGAAATTCACACTCTGAAAATCACAAATTTATTTTAAATCGTCCTCTGAACTAGTCACCAGTACATTATGGGAACTGTGGGTTCAAAAAAGCTTGTTCCGACAATTAAAAAAAAGTAATTAAGTTGTTTTATGTGAGAGGATATATTTAGCGACCATGTCATCGAAAATGTAACAAAAAAATGTCGAGAATGAAGTGCCAAAGATTTTTAAATTAGTCAACTATGGTAGTTATTCATCTTTTTTGTAAGTAGTCGGTCATTGTTTTCTTTGTTTCTTTTGGACAAAGTGCACGTACTCTGAACACTTCTCTTCTATCTCTCTCTCTATCATAATGAATCTCTAAGTTTGACTAATGATAGGTACAATGAGTGACCAATGATAAGAGGATAGATATTATACAGTATGATATGATACAGTAATCAATGAGATATTACACATGAAATATAAGGAATACTGTATGATGACATTCCCATATGGATTGCAAATATGGGTTTAATTGATGTGTTGTTACAAAAATATATTTGCGCTTTCGAACTAAATTTTAAAAAAATTGCTTATTTAATTGTGTTATTTTTTCAGATTGTGAGATCAAGGAGTCCGATGTGCACGACAAGTTTATTGCTAAGGTTCGTTTAATTTTTAAGTCTTGATAGCGTTTTGCAAAGTAATGTAATTATCCATATTTTACATGGACTTGGGTTTCTTAAATCATAGGTCGAAAAGTATTTTATAAAGTACCAAGCCTGACCGCATTTTGAGCCAAAATTTCCCAAAAATCGAAAAACCTGACCGCATTTTGAGCCAAGATTTCACAAAAATCGAAAAACTTGACCGCATTTTTAGCCAAATTTGACAAAAATTGAAAAACCTGACCGCATTTTGAAAACGGATAACCTAGCTATTCGACCTATGTCTTAAATTATGTATGTGCGGTTGAAATATAACAAGGGGGTTAATTGTGAAGAGCAATGATAGCTATTGAAGTGATGAAGATGTATGATGATGAAGTATGAATGAATAGATTAATGGATCAGATGGATGAGTAAAGTAGTTGGAGGAGGGTTAATATTGGTTGTATGACTTGAATAGGATTACCTCCCTCTCATTCTCTTTAAACTGCTCTTTTGGATTTGTTAAACGTGTATGAAGATGATGAGATGGTGTAGGTGTGTATTGTGTACATGGAATAGAATGAGAGAAGAGGGATTAATCATTTGATCATTGAATAGATTGGATATAGGATATGATGGGATGGGATGACACCCGATCTATGATTGTGTATCCTATTAATGGAGATGTCCAAGTGACAAAATAGATTGAGGATGTTATGAATAGAATGAACTTGATAATTGATGGATATATATCATGATATAAGAAGATTTAGATATGTTCAATAGGATAGAATGGAGTGAGTAGGGGGATATTGATGTATTGATATTAATAGATGTAGAGTTCATGTATACCCACCGCTACTTATCATAAATCCATCTAATCTATCCAATTGAATAGATCACAACATTGAACAAACTCATCTCTTCTATCCATTACATAAATTCATTATAGTTAGTATATTGGATAGAGTAGATTATCTATTTGCACACAAGTTACAGTATGACAATACATTCATTTTTATATAGGAAATTGAGAAAAATGAACGACGATATGATGAAGAATGCGATAGAAAAATGAGTTAGAAAGGAAAAACAAACAATTAATTTGATGAAATAGATACGGTAGTCCACTTTTTGTCGTTAGTTGACACGGGTTTCAAGAATGACGAGTGAGAGAAAGATACGATAGATGAAGTGAGAAAGATTAGATAGAAAGTGGCCAAAGTGTATGATGAATGATGGTTTTAGATGTTTTGACACCCTTTTTAGTGTTAACTTAAAAAGTGTTTTGTTGCGATAATGATTGAAGATGAACCGCGCCCTTTTGTGACGTAAGAATGAGAAAGAGAGGGTGGAAAGAAGAGAAAGGTTAGGAGATCAAGATGAGATGATTAAAGAATCATGAATAATCTATTTTTGGTATACTGTAGAATAGATTAATTGAATGATAGAATGAATATTTTATTCATATCATATTATAGGCCTATTTATATTGTATACTATATAGTTTATTAATTGTAGTTTAATGACGAAGAAGCGGAGAAACTTCTTCCCAATATGATTGTCGATGTATATGGAATCATTACTGATCATGGAGTTGAGAAGTCTGAAGAAGAAGAGTAAGCATATTATTATATACTTTGATCTTTGATCTTTGATCTATCATACATTCTAAATATACAATAATGAATAACAGTACGGAGTCTGGTGCAAACTGGCCTAATGTTCCAAATGTGCATGTTATTCATTATGAAGTTGTGAATGGACCATCTAAAGGTATAATGAATATATAATTATGTCTTATTAATACATCCATATATTATAGATATGATATCATGTCTTCCGTCAATTGAATCAACTCTATCTCATCTACGTTCTATTCTATTTGATTGTATAGGAGATGAACTAGTAGCTGACTATCTATGCTTGTATATGCTCAGTACTACGTATGTATTCATTAGATACTCTCATCTTCATTCTACCCGAGTAATATTATTGATGATCAGTTCCTTTTCAGATATAGTCGTACTGGTGGAGCTAATCTCTGTACTCTTCCTCTTAATATCTGTGGAGTAACGAAGGATTCACATATCATTCATGATATAATCAATACATTCATTCCAAAAGTGAATCATTCAATCTATTTGCCCTTATTCTATATTATTTCAGTCAAAAACTCTCAAAATGGATACTGTAAGTCTCTCATCGAAGCCATTCCATTCAGTCAAAGATTATACCACTAATCGACTAATTCAGGGTGAATATCAGGTACTGTATACCGTATTTCGATTGATTAGTCATTCATTCATTGATTATCTTACTGTAGGTATCAGCTGGTACATATCTAATCATTGATGAGACTTTGCTTGGCAATGAGAAGATTTTTGTTCGTGATCATGGTAAGATTAATCATTATTATTGATTGATCATATCGATTGATTGATTGATTATAGCTGAGGCTAATATGAGTACTCTTCATAAGATCATATCTGAACAAAGGATCGAATATGATTTCAAGTAAGTTTGTTCTTCAAAGTATTGATTCTATATTTATTTTTATATTTATAGATATTATCGTTGTCCATTTGATGTTGATATTCCAGTCATTGTAATCAGTAAGGAGCGAAGCAAATATATCGCTGTATGTTTCTATCAAATCTATTCATATGATTATTGATTGATCATTAACAGACTCCATACCGTATTGGTCTTCCCACTCATGCCACTCCTACACTTGAACCAATCAATAAATTGAAATATAAACAACTATCAGATATCAGATATACTCTAATGGATGTCAAAGAGAAATTGAAGGATATTGAATTGACGAAGGAATTTGCAGAGGTTACAATATCGTATTCTTCTCTTTCATCTCATTTTATCATCACTTTCAGCAAATGACAAGTGAATTGACTAAATTGGCTCAAGATGAATCATACAAAATGATATCTGATGAAAAGGCTGAACATTTCTCACGAATTCTCATGCTTGTTAGGTATTGATTGATTGTGGGATCTATTTAGTCAACTGTATTGATTACAGATTGATTAGTGCGATGCGTGGAGATAAACAAATGGGAATGGAATCATTCAAAATGGCTGTTGATATGGAGAAAAGAAGAGAAGAAAGTGTATGTATTATACTATTAAATCGTATTGATCTATTGAGTTGATTAATCATTATTTCCTGTTTTTTCAGGTGGACAGATTCCCCGTACTTGAAGCACTAAAGCAAAATAAATATATAAAAATTTAATCGATTATTTTAATCCATATCTGTTATTATTCAATTATCCCCATGTTTACTGTACTATTCGATGATGATCTTACACATACGTTGTCATGTTTTCATATAATAAAAATATCAACTAAAACATATTGTATAACACTTGATACTCATTAGTGTTCTGATATTTATCGAACAATTAAAGCTGACACAGAAATATATAATATATTAGCGAATCTCTACTCTATGAATCAATAAATTAGTTAATCTATGAATTATTGCTGGTCCTTATGTATGGAAGTGTTATGGTTTAGTTTTGATGAAATAGACTTGATTTGATGATTGAGATCATTACATGAGATCATATAAAGTGAATTATAGCGAGATTATCTATGAGACAAATTGGCAAAATGTTAAATAAAGTTAAATATTAAGAAAGCAAAAGGGGAAAAGTGGCACATTCAATACACGATGAACTATATGACTAATTCTATATTAATTAGATTATTAATATATTAGATATATTATTAATATCCATAATTAGACATATCAATCTTAACCATTGGCATCTTTCTATTATCTTTCTCATCTTCTTCATCACTACTAGAATCTCTTCGTTTACTCTCATAACGAGATTCTTCAGGTAGATCAATACGGTATCTGATATCGATTTATTGATTAGTCTCATCTACCGTAATCTTTTCCACTTACCCTTCATGCATATCTCCGATCTCATTTGGATGCATAGTTGGTCTATGCATATCAGGCATTTCAAGATCTTCCATATTTGGTTTACTCGCAAGTGTTGTCTCTGCATCCAAATCCATACATTGAACATAATCAATCGCCAACTAAATAATCAATATTGTGTAAATGGAAATAATATAGAATTGATTACCCTATAATGACTCTTGGCAACATATCTGACAAACTTCTCCACACGATCAGGATCTTCATGTTGTTCTACAGATATTGATCGGACTACGGTATTTGAAATCGTAGCGAGAGGCATTGTGAAATCAACCTGGGAATAATTGATTTTATGATTAAATCAATAATCTGAAAAGAATAAAAAAGTGAAATATACTTCAGCATTGGGAAGGAATTCATCAGGCATTAAATCGAATGAAGATAATTCAAATCGACATCTTAATCAATATTATTATTATATTTAAGAATATTACAAATATTTACTTTAATGTATAACTCTTGTATGCTTCTTGTTGTTCTTTCGGTAGTCTGGGTATTCTCCACACCAAAGATCGATAAACATGCTCGTACTTTGCTTCTCCTGAAAGATATCCATATCACTTTGAACAGTCATATTGATCCATTTCAAGTGTCACTGTAAACTAACCAGTTCCAACTTCTATAAGATGACTTTCTACTTGTTGAACAGCTCCAAGAAGACGATCTTTCAGATTCTGAAACATATTATGGGATTGGAATATTTGAGAGAGATAGACATTCATACTTTGACTTTTCCTGGTTTAAGTTTCTTAGCATGGACTGATCCAACTCCCCAATGTCTTTCCTCACGGAATATATAGATCCATGCTTCAGGTATCGGGAATCGAATACAGATATCCTGTAATGAATTAGGAAATAAAAATAAATAAATAAAATCGATAAAATCAATAAAACGATTCAATATAATCAATAAAATGATAAATAATTCATACTTCACATGGAATTGTTCTTCTTGATTCAGCTGTTCCTCTACTTTTTGATGCATTTGCAGCTGCCATTGCTTCTATTCGAATCTCTACCTAAATTCAAGAAATAAAAGATCAGTGAAAAGATCAAAGATAAAAATTTTTGATAATTCCGATAAAAATGAAAGATCAAAATATTGCAGATAAATATAATTAAAGATCAAATTGTCAAAGATTTCTAAAAATAATGAAAAGATCAAAGATCAAAGATGAACCTTAGATCCGGCGATCTTCATCATAGCCTTCACTGTTAGATTCTTCTCACGATTTTGTGGAGGTCGAACACGGAATCTCATCAACTGAAAATCAATAAATCAATAATTGAAAATGAAAGTATTGGAAACCTCAAAGAAGCATCCATCAGGAGGGGGAATCTTGATGACTTGTTCATCATCGAAAGCTTTCTGAAATTATGAAAACTTAATTTAATAAGAATAAATATAATCAGGAAAAAAAGGAAAATATGAAGAATAGTTTGAATTAAAAGAAAAGGCTTACAAAATTAGAGTAATTTATCTAAAGTTGATTTGGCTAATCGATAAGCAATATTTTAATGATCTACATATTTTCAAATCTAATAAGACAGATAGTGAAAGTACGGAAAATAAATAAATGAATACCTGATCAACAATAGAATGGAATTCAAGATTTTCAAATCGTATCCATCTTTCAGTATACATAGGAAGAATATCTTTACGACGAACAATCTCCTTAATAGACATTATTCATATCAATTGATCATTGAGAATTAATGATCTAACCTTTCCTTGTCTTCTTCTATCATTCAATCCAATCTCAAGGAATGGTTTTCCAGTAACGAAAGCAAGACAATACAAACGAACTCGTGCCTGAATTCAAATCGATTGATTAATCAATATTCTCCAGATATTCTCCACCTTTTGATCACTGATAATTCCGTCTTTATCAATGTAGCACGAGTATTCATCACAACAATGAACCTGTAATCATTGATTGAATAAAGATCAAAGATCAAAGTCTAATAGTGATACGATCAAAAGAGAAGATCAAAGATCATGTATGAAATAATACCTGAACTTCATCTTGTTTGTAAACAGGAGCACTGTCTCTCTTTGCAGGACAATGGAATAGAATATCTTCTACAACTCCGATGAAACTAAAATACCACCCAAATTATTAGCATAAAATATTCGCAATATCGCTTCTTGAAATTGAAAATCATAAATAAAATGGATAGTACCTTTTACCTGTTAAAACACTACTACTATAGCTATGAAATAATAATAAAAACTATTTACCTTTGTAGTGAATTAGCATTGAGTGATCCAAACTTAGCAATTACAGTACATTGTGCACTATGTTCAAGAGGTACACCATATTTAGTTACATGACCTTCCATCAGACGAGCTATTTGACCTACAAATTGTATTAGAATCGAAACATTGATACAAAGAATAACTCAAAACCTTGTCTAATGCCGACTCGTTCCTTGTATTGGACATATTGAAGCTTTACAGTATGTAGTTTACCGTAAACATCGTAGGCCTGTAAATGTAAAAGTTGCAAAAGAACGTAGGGGGCACCCGGAGTTGAACCGGGGACCTCTCGATCTGCAGTCGAATGCTCTGCCACTGAGCTATACCCCCTGATGATGTATAGTGCTCACTCACACGCCTAATCTCTATCTTATCTCTCGATGATTATGACTGACCTGTAGTGTTGTATCACTCATAGAATATGTAGATTGTAATAGTGTTTCTTGAATAGGTCTTTGATCATTCTTATCATTGAATATATATAGAGTATTTCCTCTTATTCTCACATAACATGGCTTCCAGAATCTATCAGCCATTAACTTCTTCTTCAATGGATGGCTACAAAACAACATCAAGTTCATTTTTATTTTTCTGATTGATGCTTAACCTACCGTAACATCAATTCCCATCCCTCTTCAGTGAATGGTTCAATGTATGGTCCTAATGGTATTGTATCATCTTCATCATAAAGAGGAGTTGGAGTTGATAGTTGGGATGGCTGAATAAGAAAGGTCATAGAGATCATAAATGATATGTAATTGAGATACAAAAATATATAATATAAATGCGAAGTCTATAAAATAAAGTGAACTAACATCAACTTTGAATTCATCATCAAATGCATTTGGTCTTTCTCCATTGACTGGACTACCAGGTTCAGTTGGTGTTGATACTTCTGATCTGTAAACATATCGTATTTATTTCTAGATATATTTGTCTTTAAATAGTTTCTCTTCTAACACAACCTACTTTCAAGCCATTCCTCCATTACTTTAACTCTATTGTCTAATATGTAGATCTATTTATATAGGAATAGATATACCTTCTATCTCTATCATAGACATCATCATCTTCTTCAGTATTCCTCGATGCAGCTATAACTTCTGCTTTAGCTTTAGCTGCTGCCACTATCTCTTCTACTGGTTTCACTGCGAATGGATCGAAATTCTGAATGGATACATTATATTGATTGGAATACATTTAATAATAATATAAACCTCATCAATAAGATCTCCTCCTTTAGGTGCGAATGGATCATCATTAGTAGAAGTATTCACAACAAATGGATCCACTGATTCAATTTCGCTCTGGATTATTGATTGATTATTAAGTGGTACATGAAAACGGTAGTATACCGTAACCCTACCAACGCAAAAATTGAAATAGATTGAAATACTAGGTTATAAAATGAAATACCTTAAAGAAGAATCCAGAATCAGAAGCGGGTAATTCGATATTATCAAAGTTATTGGACCATGTTGGTTGTGATAAAGAAGGATCATTTGGAGGACTGAATATACGTAATATTAATAATATTATTAACAAAAATACTATACTAACAGATCTCCGATTGGTTGTACTCCATCGACAGATTGAACATCTCCTCCAGGTAGATCAACAGATCCAGAGTCTTGTTTAGAATCTTGTAATGAACTTCTGAAAAGTAATTCACATTTTTTCTTCATTATAGTAAACCATGTGTGCTGTAATATCAACGTTATGGTAATGAAATTTTAATTGATTGACATAAGATTATTCATACGAGTTTCTTTGTGTCTGTCTCGGTCGTGAGCGGTTCTCTTTTCTCTCACCAAATTAAGGTCAACGACGAAATAGGATAGTCTCCTAGAAGGCTGTTCAAAATAGAAGCTCATCATATCAAGTAATTTCTAACGAAGTATGGACTGGGTTATTTCTATATTTTCCTATGCATTCAGTTTTATTATTATCACTATTCGAAAATACTCGAATGAACCCCAGGCTAATCAGTCGTTTAGGGGCGTTCCCTCCCCAAGAGCTATATGTTTGATATATTTGGTTGTATTGTATTGCACAAATTTCATTACATAGCATTATAATTCACATTGTTTTAACTAATTTTGTTGTAAAATTTCACAATTCTTTTATTCGATCAAACATATTATTCTAAAAAGTACCTCTTTCTGGGTGGAATTCCAGATACGGAATCTTTCTTGACTGTTGTCACTGCTTTGATATCAGGACGCCATCCCTACAATAAATCAATCAATCGATCAATTAATCGATCTATGATCAAAATGCAATTAACCTCGAATTCAGGGCGATTTTGAGCTAATTTGGCGGCTAATTCCATAGCTTTTCTATCCATATCATCATCATGATTAGGATCTAATGGAGGAGATGGAGTCTGGAATAGAAAAAATATTTTTTTTTTAGATACAAAGATTTCAGACACAAAGTTCTGAGATAATCAATAACATGAAAAGAAACAGTTTTGAAAGATTTCAATTAAAAAATTTGAGTTCTTTATGGCCGATCAATCAATATCATTCATAATTACCTTCTTTCCTCTTGCCTTCATTTTCTTTTTAATCGCTTTCTCTTTAGCCAATTCTTCTTTCTTATTCATTATTGATCGATGAACTTCAGAATTGAAATATCCTTGTTCGCCTCTTAAGATCAATAAATATTGTCCACCTCTAATCATTTTGTTCTTACCCAACAGTAGCTAGATAACTCTCATCTTTTATATCTTTAGCTGCTGAAGTTTCTTCTAAATTCTTCAATGATGATTCTGTTGTCTTCACAAGATCAGTCACCTATAATTATCGATTGACTACAGTATCTAATAGTTACAGTACCTTTGCAGTCATTTTATTGAATCTTGTCCATGCATCTTCCTCAACTTCTTCTTTCTTCTTTGGAGGAGCAGGTACGGGAGGGGGATGGGGAGTTCTAGTTGATGAAGGAGGAGGAGGGACTGGTGGTGC
Source organism: Parapristionchus giblindavisi (assembly GCA_943737045.1). Classification (NCBI taxonomy): domain Eukaryota; kingdom Metazoa; phylum Nematoda; class Chromadorea; order Rhabditida; family Diplogasteridae; genus Parapristionchus; species Parapristionchus giblindavisi. The sequence continues at coordinate 48,721 of CALSFV010000096.1, read as the reverse complement.
TGTAGATGAACCATTTGGAGCTGTAGATGAACCATTTGGAGCTGTAGATGAGATTGTAGGTGCAGATGGTCGTGGAGGTGGAGGTCGAGAAGGAGAAGCAGGGGGAGGTCGAGGAGGAGGGGCTGATAATATTACATTTACATTTACATTTAATCAAGTTTATCAGCTTTAATGGGTGTTTAGCTGATAATATAGATGAATATAAATAATAAATAAATGAAGTGAGTACCTTTGGTAGTAGTATGATCTTCTTCATGAACTTCTTTTGTTCTATCAAGTTCTTCAATATCATTTGTTTCTACAACAACTGGAGGAATTTCTGTTGTCTCTACTGTTGATTCATGTCCTTCCCATCCATACTGATCAGTATTTGATGATGGATATCTACAAAATAATCATCAGTTCAAAGATCAAAGATCAAAGATCAACGATAAACAAACCCCGCGGGTGATGCTTGAGGATATGGACTAGCATCATTCGATGTAGCATATCCAGAATGATCAGCTTCCCCAACTGGTTGACCACCGTAACCCTCATATGCACCCTACAGATTACGGTATATCATGGATACGGTAATATTATTGATTGATCTACCTGATATCCATCGTATGCAGTGTTTACTGACAGATTTTGATCTGTCGAATAAGCTTGTTGAGCGTAATTCTGAAAATAAAAATATAATAAAAAAACATTTAAAAATTAATTTGATAGAAATAAACTGACCGCATAGTATTGAGAGTAGTCATATTGCTGATTTTGATCGTATCTACAATAAATATAATCAATATTATGAATAGAAATAGCTGAAAAGTATTTTACCCTTGATAGTATGCACTGGGATCATAAGCAGCACTAGTGTCATAAGCAGTTGTAGTAGTTGAATCTCCTCCATTTGTTCCATCAACAGTAGATGATGGAAGAACAGATTGATCATATTGATAGGTTGATGCAACTGTTCCATCACCTACAATATTCAATCAATTATGTATACTTCGAATGCACAGCAAACTAGATATTATAAACAAGCTCTATGCAAATCCATTGCAATAATGATCAAAACTCGTTATTTTTCTCGTTTCGTGCAAGTTGATAAAATATATTGTATAATGAAAAATCGATCGATTATCGGAAAATCGTAAACGAATTAGTTTAAATATCATACCAGGTTGGTCATATCCAGCATTATATTGACTATTCTGTGCATAATATGCATCATATGCAGCTTGATCAAATCCTTGAGATTGATCATATCCCTTAGTTGAGACATCATAATGGAAGATGGAAGATGGATATTTACGTCATATTTTTTCACCCAGATATGCACAAAGAAATGGAAGCAATTATAAAAAAGGCAGTTTATTCTATGATAAATGGAAGAAACATGAATCTTGTGAGTTGCACTTATTCTATTTGAGTAACGGGTGCGAGGTTTAGATTTTTCATTTCCGACAGTTATAGCACATTTCTAAAGAAGATCACGTACCTATTCCACTTTCTTGTGGATCAAAATTGTGAGTATCTACAGAACTTACAGGATATTGAGAGTAGTCATATTGTGGTTGTTCACCTTCAGTTGTAGTTGGATATACGGATGGATCATAACTGCAAAGGAGACGTTTCAAGAAAAGAATATGTTAAAATTTTGTTAAGAAAAATCGTTCAAAGCTTTGAATAGAAAAGTTTTGAATGGTGTTCAATAGATCTCGCAAAAAAATAACAAACTCCATAGACGTTTATAAGTTGAATGATTAACCTTTGTGTATTCTGATCATATCCTTGATAATAATCAGTTCCTCCTTGTTCATATCCAGAATAATCATATCTAAAGACAAGTATTTTCACTTTAAATCATCAATTCAATATAACATACTGAGCATTTGGATCATATTGTTGTTCTTGTCCTGTTCCTTCTACAACTGTTGATGTAGTATCTGAAAAGTCTTCATGATCTCTTCATTTCTCATACTATTTCTCGCTTCTCTGACAACTAAAGATTCTTGGTCTATGAATCATCACAACAGAAGTACTCACAAACTAACTGCACATGGGTCAAAACTTTGGACCAATTTTTTGGCTCGGCTATTGCATGCCAGGAATTTTGGATTTCACATTTGATCTTACAATATGTTCAGCTATGCCTATGCAAAATTTTATCCAGTTTGAAAAATGCAAGCTGAGATTATTCCCTTGTCAGTATTATTAGTAATACAATGCTAGATAGTTGTGACCTTCTCCAGTAGCTTCCCATTCTTGTGTATCATAATTCCATCGATATCCAGGATATGCATTAGGATCATATTCATATTGTCCTCCTTCTCCTTCAGTATATTGATAATCTTCATATTGATATTCTCCATTGTGCTCGTATTGATCAGTCGATGGCTGAATATCATCCAAGTTTAGATATTAAAAATTCATTTGTTATTTTAAAAATCGAAAAAAATATTATGAAAATACTTTAAAAAATGTTTATTTTAAATTTCGGAACAAGATTATTCGTATTTTTCTCTTCCTTCAGATAAATATACCACGATTATAAAACCAATAAATACACGTACATTTTGTGTCGGCTCTTCGGTTATTCCTTCCTCATTTATCGATTCTATCCTATCCTTTATTGATTCTTTTCTTTCTCCAATCGATTCAATTCTTTCAATCGATTCATTCTTTTCATCGATTGATTCTTCTCTTCCTGTTATTGATTTCTTCTTTCCTTGACTATTCAAACTATTCATTCTATGCATTCTATTGATAGATTCACTACTAGTTGGTTTAGCCATAGAGCCTTGTCTAGAAGGTGGTCCTTTATATCCAGGAGGAGGATGAGTAGGACCTCCTGTGGACGATTGAGAACCTATAGAGTTTATATTATTATTATTATACAATATAAGGTAACCTTGTCGTTGCATAGATGATTGTTTGTATAAAGTAGATTCATGTTGAATAGAAGATCTTTTAGATGAATTGAATACAATTGAAGATTGGGATTGTAATGACATTTGTTTACTCAATGAACCTATAAGGAATCAACTATTAAGAGATTATTCATTAATAAGCAATACCTTGTGAGGATACTGTACTCTTCTTTATTATTGATTGTTCTTTAGAAGTTGATTTCTTCTGATGAAGTGGCATCTTCTATAATTGAGTTCAATTAGGTTTCAAATGATTTTAAAATTTGGTTAAACGGCTATCCAAATGATACAGATAGAACAGAAATCAACTGAAATATATATTTATAATATTAGAAGAAGTACCTTGAATAGTGGATTTTCCTCTTCCGATTCCTCCTCCTCCTCTTCTTCTTCTTCTTCCTTTTCCTTCTTAAGTTCATTAGATATACTTTGAGTTCTTCTTCTTTCCTCTAACACCTATTAACATATTCCATCATATTCATTCATATTCTGATTGATTCTATTACCTTTACTCTTTCTTCTTCCATATCCTCACTGAATTGAGGAACTTCATCTTCATCCATCTACAATATCAGATATCATATCGACTCATTTCAGACCATTCAGAATTATAAGATGATCAGAATATGAAGGATGACATTCAGGTATGAGATAGACATGATTATTGGAGAGGGAGGGAGAGAGGGGAATGGTTGATGGAGAGGGAGAGGGAGAGGGAGAGGGAGAGGGAGAGGGAGAGGGAGAGGGAGAGGGAGAGGGAGAGGGAGAGGGAGAGGGAGAGGGAGAGGGAGAGGGAGAGGGAGAGGGAGAGGGAGAGGGAGAGGGAGAGGGAGAGGGAGAGGGAGAGGGAGAGGGAGAGGGAGAGGGAGAGGGAGAGGGAGAGGGAGGGAGAGGAGAGGGAGAGGGAGAGGGAGAGGGAGAGGGAGAGGGAGAGGGAGAGGGAGAGGGAGAGGGAGAGGGAGAGGGAGAGGGAGAGGGAGAGGGAGAGGGAGAGGGAGAGGGAGAGGGAGAGGGAGAGGGAGAGGGAGAGGGAGAGGGAGAGGGAGAGGGAGAGGGAGAGGGAGAGGGAGAGGGAGAGGGAGAGGGAGAGGGAGAGGGAGAGGGAGAGGGAGAGGGAGAGGGAGAGGGAGAGGGAGAGGGAGAGGGAGAGGGAGAGGGAGAGGGAGAGGGAGAGGGAGAGGGAGAGGGAGAGGGAGAGGGAGAGGGAGAGGGAGAGGGAGAGGGAGAGGGAGAGGGAGAGGGAGAGGGAGAGGGAGAGGGAGAGGGAGAGGGAGAGGGAGAGGGAGAGGGAGAGGGAGAGGGAGAGGGAGAGGGAGAGGGAGAGGGAGAGGGAGAGGGAGAGGGAGAGGGAGAGGGAGAGGGAGAGAGACAGAGGGAAAAGGAGAGGGAGAGAGGTAAAGATTGAGTGAATGGAGAGGAAGTGAGAAGATTGAAGGGAAAATTGCTCCCTCGAGAAGAAAAATAAGAAATAACAAGAGAATGACTATGTAAGGTGAAGAGAAGAAGATGATGATGAAGAAGAAGAAGAAGAGGAGGAAGAAGAAGAAGAGGAGGAAGGATAAGAGGTTAGAAGAAGGAGAGGGAGAGGGAGAGGAATATGAAGGAGAGGGAGAAGGAGAGGGAGCGTGCAGGAGTGAGATATCTAAAAGTCATGTAAACTGAATTAGTTGTTAACTAAAGGAGAAACGTGAGAAATGAAAAGTAAGAGAAGAAAGATTTGATAGATATAATAATAGAAATAATGAGGAAATCTGTAAGTGACAAAGAAGAAGAAGATAAAGATATGAGAATGAATAGAAGAAGGAAAGAGTTAATGTCATGAGAATGTATGAATGATGTATGAGAGGAAAAGACTAAGGATGAATATGGAGAGAGGAGGGGAGGGTAGAGGAGAGGGGGAGGGAAGAGGGAAGAGGAGGGGAAGAGGAGGGGAGGGGAGGGGGTGGAGAGGGTGGAGATATGCAGCAGAATGCGCACTCTCGTCTACTCATCGATTGTATGAAAGAGGAAGAAGATGAAGACTCACCTAGAACAGAAGAAGAAAGAAAGAAAGAGTATACATTTGTTTGAATAGAGTAAGAATAGGACATATGACGTATAGATATGGTGAGAAGATAATGGATTCAGACGAATGAATTTTACATTAGATCAAAATATGAGACCATGAGGATTATGATAAAGGTTCTTTATATCTCATTTTTAAATAACACACCCTTGTGGTGTATGATAAATAAATAAATTTTTGAATCTTTCAAAGTTTAAGAGCAGGAAAGTTTCTCATGTAGATTGCGTTTGAAATTGTTCGATTGCAATGACTATGTTGAGATATTCTTTGTGAATGAGATTAATCGACGAATAGACCAAATATGAATGAATGTACTATGAATGAGAGATATGAAATGAATGAGAAGAGAGAATATAATAGGATATGTAGTATACTTTGAATGTAATCATACCTTTTGAGTATTGAATGAAGATTGTGCAATGACTGTATCTTCTTCTTCTTCTTCTTCTCTTTTAGTTAGAGACTGAATATGAAATATTGTTTACACTGACAATATTTCACTAATGACTTCTCTCATCCATACTATCCTTTTTCAGTCATTATAAGATGAGAAATACAAACCTCAGCCTGATCTTTGATCTCTGTGACGTCTGCCTGGACTTGGTCTTTGATCTCTGCGACGTCCGCTTGGACTTGATCTTTGATCTCTGCGACGTCAGCCTGGACTTGAGTTTTGATCTCATGAAAGTTTCCTTGAACTTGATCTTTGATCTCTTCAATATTTGTCTGAACTTGATCTTTCGCTTCTTCGAAGTTTTCCCATTCAATACTACTTCGGCGATGTTTGACTGGAGCCGATGGCGCCTTCAATGTTATATTTATTATTGCCTTCTTAATATAATAGATTCATATATGGTATTGAAGTAATAAAGCATAAACCATATTAAATTCTCTGAACTATTGAGGATCTTTTCAATAATTTGTCATAAAAATGAAATACCTTTTTCTTATAAGCAGGTTGGTGCTCGAGAATATCGATATCATCTTCATTGTCTGATCGATAATCTATCATACTTCGAACCTGAAAGGTACGGTAAGAAATATTTGAATTTGTCTGAATCTCAGATAAGAAGACATGGAGATTGAACACTGATTATTGTCCGAAGGAATAAATGAATATACCTGTGGAGGCATTTGAGATGACATATTATCAACAAATTCACTATATGACATTGATGATGTTCGAGGACGACGACCTATCAATGAATTGATTATATCATTTATTGAATACTCAGTAGAGAATGAATCTTATCATAGTTACATCGTTCTATGGTTCGGTGAGAATCAGACATGCCTCATGAATCAAAAAATAGTTTTTACCATCATTTTCTAATGAATAGAAACCTTTGAAATTGTTTGTGTTGTTTTACTACAGATTTGACCGAAATTTTTTAGAATTTCATAAATTACGAAGCCTGAGGAAAAATATTGAAAAGGTAAATTTCTATAAATTTTTTGGCAAACGCCGTACGAATTTTTTTTTTTGAAAAACTCGCACAGGTTCCGCAATTCTACCTCAAAGCGATTTCTTTCCACCAGTTATTTTTCTTACTAGGTAATGGTTTCTGTGATTGTAGAAACTACGGGAAACTAAAAACTAACCTAGACACTAATCTACATAGCGAAAATCAGCACGGTCGACTTAGTAAGAGTTACTACCAATTTTTCGGGTACCTTGGTATACAGTTTCGCCTTGGTATTCACCGAATTTGGTCTAATGTGGAGGAAAACAACTCAAGCAATTTGAACGACTGATATTCATTATTCACAAATTCACGAATCTACTGTAAATAATACGAACTTGGTATGATCACTTTCATTCTTTCTTCTTCTTTTCTCTTCAATTCTTTTGCTTTCTCCAATTCCTCATCAGGCAGAATAAAGGCAAATGATTCAAGGGCACATGACTGAAATTTAATAATGTTTTTATTATTGTTTGAACATCATGAAAATACGATGACCTACCGTACTGTAAAATAATGAATAATCAATAATATTATTATAAACCTGAACAGGAGTAGTAGGTCGAGGTCTGGATTGTAATTGAGTTGTTTTTGTGTGATGATCACGTAGAGCTCGAGCAAATGAACCCTATATTTTAATTAATTAATTAAATAATTTATTTATAATATTAAAAGCTGAATAAAAAATATGCATTACATTAGAATCTGCCATGGATGTTGGTCTGACTGGCTTAGGAAAACCTTAAAAGAAGAAGAATTCACTCGGAAAAGAAAATAAGGTTGATTGTTAAATGATAATATTACTAACTTAATTCTTCAGGAGAAACTTGTTCAATATCAATCGATTGTTCATCTTTCAGAAGACTTCGATGAAGCTCTGTTTCCTTCAAGTCATATGATAATTAACTTTAAAATTATTTTCCGCTTCGTTTCTTAAATTGAATGAATACTAATTCAACAAATTTTCAAAGAGAAGATTAATATATTAAAGTAGATGAATAAATATAAATGGTCTAACTTGATCAATATGTCCAGGACCAGGTACAGTCATCTTATACTTTTGCGTCTCTCCCATTGTCCTATCGGGTTCTTCACTCTTTTGTAACTGCAAAATACTATATTGAGAGAAATATATATTTTATTGAATAAAGGGAAAAATAAAAGGAAGTCCTCAGATTTAGATACTCCTCACAATTAATACAGACGGGGAATCAATTCACATCATCGGACAAGTTCTACATTCAACACAGAAAATTCAGCAAATGTTAAGTGCACCACGCGGCATCGAACCCTCGACCTTCGGGTGACAAACACACATTTTACCTGGAGACCACGCGTTCAACTGCTTGATCTAGCTAGAATGTCGCCCAGGTTCAAGTGGTCATCTCAAATACTAAGAAAACCAGCAATAAACAATTGCTCTCCCACATCATCTCTTCTTTCAAGGATACTTCATTGCTATTCTATTATCTCTTTTCATATTGAAATGAATTGATATAGAATGAACTGTACCACTTCAATGATAGTATCATTAGTATCTTCTCTTCTAATCGATAAAGTTTCATCTGAATATCCTAATTGATCAATATTCAATGATGGAGGTAATGTTGGTGCAGGAGGTAGATCACATTCTATTGATTGAGTAAATGAACGCATTGCACGTATTGATGCATCTCAAACATAGATTATTCATTTATCTTACTTTGTATATTATTATGACTATTATATTATAATATCTCTCTTCAAAGATTCTTCTAGTTTCGGACAATCAACTTCATTGAATTTGTTATGAAACATTGAAAGAATAAAAGAGTCTACGAATGGTTTTATTCCATTTCTTTGAATACTTAGTTGAAGTTAGAGAAAAAAGTAGACAATTAATAGGATAATAAATATGAAATAATAATATCCTACCATTATTATGATCATCACTAGATGATTCTTTGAATGCAGCTCTTCCTCTATTCATTATTCCTTCACTCTAATACATCTCAATTTATCATTTACATATTATATAGTCTATTTCTTATTCTATGAAATATACGAAGAAATGAATGAATCGAATTGAATTATTGGAGAAGGAAAAGAGAATGAATGGATGTATATGATAAGGAGAATGAAATGAATTGGAAGAAGGATAAGAATAGACTAAAGTATAGATGAATTAGAAGAAGAATGAAGATGAAAAGATGAATATTATACATTTATACGATGAGATATTATGAATAATCTCGAGTTCTTTTCCTTTGTATTCTTTAGTCTGTGAAGACATAATAGGAAATCGAAGTAGAAAAGCGAAGATGGAATATAGATGGAGAGAAAGATAGGGAAAGAGGGAGAGGGAGAGAAGAATAGAAGGGAGAGGGAGAGAATAAGAAGGAGAGGGAGAGGGAGAAAAGGAAGGTAAAGTAATAAAGGGGGGATAAAATGATAGTAATAGATAGAGAATAATGAATATAATATGTATTATTTAAACATTTAAATATTTTTTCTAGCTGCTCTAGTATTGAAAGGACTATGTAAGGACAATTGGTAAGAAGATACCCCATTTTACTTCTCTCCTTACTCTCCCTCTCCCCTGTCTCTCTCCCCTCCCTCTCCCTCTTTCTCTCTCTCTCTCGCTTACTTCTCCCTGTCTCTACCTCATCTTCTCATTAAAAGAAGTCCTCTAAGAGAGGAAGAAGAAGAATGAACAAAGCTTGGTACAACTAAAAACAAACCATAGTAAGAATATGATGATGAGAATGGAATTAGAATGAAAGAATGAGGAGGAGAGGGAGAGGGAGGAGGATGAGAAGGAAGAGAGGGGGAGGTAGAGGGCAAAGGGAGATGAAGGAGCTGACTATAACGCACTTAGATTATACCCAGAAAACAGGTGAACCGAGTATAACGGAAGATTCTCCTCAGTGTTCCAATGAATAATGAAACTAAAAGGATAATAATAATAGTGGGATTTAGTATTAGAAGAAAGAGGAGATGAATGCCCATGAGAGTGGTCACTCCTTATAGGGTTAGAGAGAGGGAGGGAGAGGGAAGGAAAGGGAGAGAGGGAGAGGGAGAGGGGAGGGAGAGGGAGGAGAGAGATGAGGATTAGAAGAGAAGATGTAGAAGAAGGAAGAGAGACATCGATTCTGAATGAAAAGAAAGAGGATGGAAGAAGAAGGGAGAAGATAGAGTAGTCTGAAAAGGAGAAGAGAATGGGTTGAGGAAGAAGGATAGGAGGAAGGGGATGGGGAAAGAGGTAGAGGGAGGGAGAGGGAGAAGGAGATGGAGGAAAAGGGAGAAGGAAAGGGAGGAAGAGGGAGAAGGAGAGGGAGAGGAAGAGGGAGGGAGAAGGAGAGGGAGAGGGAGGGAGAGTGAGAAGGAGAGGGAGAGGGAAAGAAGGGTGAGAAAAGGAATGAGTCGTTGAAGAAGTTAAAAGAATAGAATGGAAGAAGGAAAAGAAGACTAAATAATTTCTTTTGATTCATTTTGTCTTTCATCAAATTAAAGTTATTCAATCTTATTTTATTATAAAATGAATATTTATTTATTGAATTATTGATTGTTGTTCCATTGTCTGGAGATGTCATGTGCATACATATAGAATAGGTTCCACCCCCTCCCTCTCCCTTTATCCCTCTCCCTCTCCCTTTATCCCTCTCCCTCTCCCTTTCTTAACCTCCCCTCCTCTCCCTCTCCCCCTCTCTCAATCGTATCCTCATCTATCACATATTCAACCTTTCCCATTCTCATCTCCATCTTAGTTCATTCCTCTTCTTCTTCTTTCTTCACCTCATCCACTCCATACATATCCTCATTCTCTTCTAAATCATTTCATGAATACATTCAAAGAATCGAATTGAACATCATTTATATACAATATATGGATATGAGAATGAATCAACAAATGGAAACCATTTGACAAACTTGATCAGGACCATAGTTCTCATTAATATTATGCACGATATCATCAACTTTCTATAAATAATATGATTAGATATTGATTAGAAGAGATACAAGTTGTTCATTATCACTACAGACATGCTTCTTTTTCATTGGAATGACTATTTTATGAGAATTTCTGACACGTGTAGTGAAGATTGGTTTTATTATACCTATATGTTTATGTCTAACTATAAGATATCAATCGTTTCCTAGTAAGAGAAATTTGAAATCGTCACAATTTTTGTATTGCATTTACTGATATTGTATCGTAACTGATTCAACGATAAAAGAATAAATAAAGTAGACTCACTCCATCAAAATCTTTCTCACAAGCCTTTGCGAGAAATCCCAGATTACTACAATATTTATGGATTTCATTATCCAACCATTCAGTTATATCATCTTCTCCAGTGTTTTCTATACTCTATAATCAATCAATAAATCAATCAATAAATCAATATTCAATCGATTGACATGATCTACCTGAACTATTTCCTTGCATACATCACAAAACATCTTCTCTGAATTAGATGTCTTAATGGAGTTTTCAATGTTAAACACAGAAGATAATGCTTCTTCCTAAAGAATAAACAATGAATATCGATTAATGGAATCAATATTAACCCTATCTCCAGCTACAGCGGCATAAGAAGCAACTGAGAGAATGAGAAGAATGAAGATGGTACGCATATTGTAATGGAGATAATAGAATAAAATGAGATATGATCTCTTTTATGGTGAATGGTTATCAATGAATTGAGATGGAGATAAGAGAAACAACGTGATCGAATGATTATTCTATAGATAACAATTGATGTCATGTCAGAAGTTAATAAGAAGCACATGGATATTGTTAAATGACAATAGATTAAGTAATGATTGCCAATTGATCTACAATATCTTGTCGTCCACCACTAAGAATAGTACTATTATTTTTATGAATTACTTCTTCAGCCTAAAATTTCACTGTTTTTTCCCAGATCTTTAGAAATGAAATGGATATTTAGCATATCATATGATTAAAAGTAGGGCTAAGAATTATTCAAAAATTAATTTTCGTCAGGTCGAATCTTAAATAACCCGGATCTTTGATATTATTAATCTCTTATCAATGAATGTAGTTTCCATCATAGACATGAAATGTCTTTTGATTCATACACTGAATCAATCATTTCCCCCTCATCAAGCTAAATACATGACATTACATTATTAATAGTCTTTCATTCATTCATATACAGAAGAAAAAAAGCAAAACGAAAACTAAAACTTGATAAAATTATAGTCGTGATTTGATATATAAGAATATGTAATCTTATCGATACTGTGATAGTCAATATTTATGCCAACAGACTTTATTTATTGATATGATAATGAATATGCTCTTGTCTGCATTCTCCATTATCCACAAGTATCCATTGTTTTGGTAACTGTTCTTGTAGCGACCTTCAATACAATTATTGATTATTGATTATATTAGAACAATGACATACTACATATGATGCTTCATGATATGTCTTCTTTATATGTGTTGCTGTACCGAATACAGTTACATCATTCTTAGTTATCGTTGTTTGAGTATGAAGTAGAGCATACAACTTCTCATATGGTATCATTCCAAGACTGAAAACAATGATCTTTAATCTTTGATCTTTTAATATCGATTTATGCTTACTCTGTATTACTATCATACACGACCTTGAACAAGTCTGCATATCCTTTGAAGATGCACTTAACGGAATATATTGATAGAAATACGACTAAATTTGACTCTAATAGAATGAAATAATAGAATGACATGTATTATACTTACCCCTCCTTTATCTACTAAATCTTTTGTTCCTTGTATTGAACTTTTTATTTTCATCACTTCTGCTCTTTCTTTCCCTATATCAATCAATCAATCAATAATATTATCATAAATATCTTAAATCCAAACCATCCCATGGTAGATATCCAAGCACCAGTTCGAGCAATATATAAAGAGCAGATATAATATCATCTTTGGGTCCTTGTTTCTTTCCACCCATTGCTTCAGTAGAACTACTCAATCAATCAATCGATACACAATAATATGTATACCGTATACCTGTATCGTACTGTACCCACAAAGACATCATTGGGTGTTAGTTTACTTCTGCTGTCTGATCGATATTTCGTGGCATACGGTAGACTGGTGATTGCCTGATAATTGAATCGATAATTATGGTTTGGATATCTTCAGAACTTACAACTTTTTCAGCGATCTCGTTAGTATTCCTTCCAAGTAATGGAATCGATGTCATTCGTATTGAGAATCGAGATGGAGAGACCTAAAGATTACGGTAGATCGATATAACTACGGTAGATCAATATAAACCAAGAAGATACCGTATACCTCTCTCATTATATATCCCATGTCGTGTAGTAATCGTAGAGCCTATATTATACTACAGTAACCAATATGAGGGATTCTACAGTAACCTTTATTGATCCGATAACAAGATAGATTGACAAATGCGAATCAATGAACTTATGACGTGAAATAAATCGAATCTCTTCCAAAGTTAAACCCAATCTATTCAATTTTATATTATTTATTGATTTATATTATTTCTACGGTACCTTTCAACGATAAAGAATGGTCTTGGAATGGACAACTTTTCTTCTTGATAATCACTATCAACTCGTTTTCCCTGAATTATCGATTGATAATATCGATTATTTGATCATTTTATTACATGAAAAGTGAAGTTTGATAAGGAACCAGTTCCTAATACTTCAGGAAAATGACGTCGATGTCTAAAATCAATCGATAACTAATCGATAATTGATCAAGATAACTAATCGATAAACCTCCAATTAGAATATTCCTCAGACAATGCAATGAATATACGACATTCATTCATGAATTCCTCATGATTATTATCATTATATGCAATCTTCATCACTGCATAGTTTTCCTCTCGAGGATATCTCTCAAATGGAACAATTGATCTTTGATCTTTGATCTTTGATCTCCACCATACCCCATCATTTGCTTCACTCCAAATTCTTATAACATCATAATCATGACTGATTCCTTCATCTCTAACAGGTCTCAATCCAGCAATTCGATAATTGACTCCATATGGTAAATTGATATCTCCAGCGAGTAATGACATATTGGGTAGTTTACCATCCTTCAATTGTTAACAAGTTAAGATTAATATTAAAGTTGAATGATTAACTGGACATGGTCGTTGGAATAGATCACTTATGAATTTGACGAGAACTTTGGCATTGAAAACCATTGAGAAAAGAGAAGTCGACCGTCTATTATGATTGAATAGATAGAGAATGAAATGATCGCACAGAAAAAATGAAATTCATTCATATTTTGGTCTCAATTATACGAAGTATGAAATACTTTTTTTGCATTCCAAATCATAATGCAACATCAAACTAATTTGCATCCTATGTACAATACTCATAACAGCTCTTCATTCATTAAGTGGTCTCTACACAATAGCTGTTTACAATTAATAAATTTGTATTTTACATGTTTTTCAAAATCAGAAATAATGAAAAAAGGATTGAACGTTTATCATATGTTAACAAAAAGAAAGATTTACACGTAAACATCAGTATCTATAATAAATGAATAAAGTAAATATAAAAAGTGATCATCAGGCAACGAGAGAAGAGAAAGAATGAGATTTAACCGACTTCAATTAAGTTAGAATAGAATAGATAAAGAAATGTGAATAAATGTTAAAGCCACCGGCTATTAAAGGAGTCCATACTAAACTTTGGAGTGTTTTGAGAATGAAAGAAGACGAATATAATATAGATAATGGAAGGAATGATAAAGAATGAAACTATATTAAATAGAGATAAAACTATTAATACATTAATCAATCAATAATCGATCCAATCAATGTAGACATCCAGCATAATCAAATACACTGACAGGAAATTCAGCTGCTACCATATGTTTTATTCTATCGTATACCTGAATATAGATTACGGTAGGAATGATCAATATAGGGTATATAGGGTACCTGTACTGTATTCCTTTTAGTATAAAAGAATACAATAGTTCCTCTATCTAATAGAATTCCTAAAGGATCACGAGGGATTCCAGGGAAATATGTTGATGTTTTAGATGCAAATGTTCCGATATTCCAATAAGCATCGAATGTAATAAAATCACCTCCCTTAATAATATAATAATTAATTATTGAAATTAATAAAAAGTGTAACATTGAGAAGAACTTGATGTCCTTTCCATTCAAATGCAGCAGAAGGAGTTAGAGTTATATTAGAATTCAATTGTTTTGGAGAATTTCTTGCTATCTATAATGAAGAAGATTATTATATTATTTCTTATAATAATTTCTTTCTAATATTTACATGAATTCATGCTCCAATATTTTTCGGGTACGATATGCAAATGTGAACAACATTTGAATTGTTTTGATAAGTAGACGATGATAGTTCTTACATGAAATCTCTTAGCTTCATTATTCCATCTAAATCTATATGAAGTTCTTCCATAGAATAGAGTAGTAACTCCTGATCTTGTATTTGTTGATACAGCAGTTACACTAGAAGGACCTCCATTGAACATCTCTGTGATTGCATATGATGCCTCAATTATATCATATTATTGATTATAGATAGAGATTCAATTACCTTTTGAGGTAATCCATCTTCAATCCAACTTTGATACACTCTATCACCAGAGAAGAGATAAGTACGACCATTTGAACCTTAACCAATAAATCAATCATTAATTATTTTAAAATTAGTGCCATTGCTCTATGCCCTAAACATCCTAGTATGGTGAATTAGAGTTAAAGTAACGAAATAATGGTTTTAAAGTAGGTTGTGTTAGAAAAGAAACTATGTAAAGACTTAATATCTAGAGATAAAAACGATCCAGTGTTTCGGCCCTGGTCCCAATTCATCTTCTTCAAATATTCCCTTATTCTTATATCTAAGGAATTGATTATGGGAAAACTTTACATTTTACTATATAAGTAATACTTTGAGTATTGTAGACATGTGTACTATGAAATCTCTTCAATTTCTTCCTCCATACTACTGTTTTGATCACACAAAGAGACCACACGCAATAGACAAACAGAATTATCAAGTCTATCTCTCTCCTCATACATCGATGTATCTACGATATCTACCTCTCCTTATCCCTCCCTCCCTCTCCCTCTTCCTTTATCTCTCCCTTTATCTCTCCCTCTGCCTCTATTGGTCTATCTTATGGATCTCCGTCTAGAGAACATAATGATAAATGAAAGGGTAACCCTTTCGTACTTCTTCATCGTTCAAACTTTCTCTCAATATGAAGAGAAGAAGAAGAGTAAAGAGTTCAATGAACACAATACATAATCAATGATCAATAGTACAATAAATGATAAGAGATAGTACTAATGACTCAATAAATGATAAAACTTCAAAGAGATGATAACATCCTTCAATATAATAAATTATCACCTTGGAGGGTCTTTCATTTTATTGTTAACACTTTTTATTCCAATCTACCGTATTTTTTTGTCTTGATTTTTATATTGCCCTTGTGCATATCATTTACTGCCATCGATAGATTGTTTTAGTATCATCTTTTGTGTTTAATATCGTTCTTAAAAAGATTATGATAAGTCTAAATAAGCCATAAGATTCTCTTATATTTCTATTATCTATTATTTATTTACGATGACTTCTATATGACAATAAATAGAATGAATCCTTCCTCTATCATATACACCGTACAGAAAAAAAACTCTTCCTCAAACTATGCCTCATGTACCAAAAAAGCACAGACATGAATATTTTCGCAACAAACTGTGAAGACAGAAAGATTGCAAAATTTACTCTACATGCCGCATACTATTCATTTTATGACCTAATTGAATGAATGACATCAAAGGCTCGCTTTGTGAAAATTTGGACAATATTATTCCAATCCAATGCGCTTATTGGTAGTAGTCCGCTGTTTTACAACCACGCTAAGGAATTGATAAATGTTTCTCTAATATTTTGCATGCCACTTGGATCTTTCATAAGCATGTAAGAGATTTGCAAGAACATTCCACCTTTAAAAAACTCTGTGATGTAGTTTGACAGTGAACATAGACTATAAGAATGATATAGTATAATATAAGAATGATATCTGTAACCTCTAGTAACAGCATCAAATGTAGGTGGACATATAGATGCAATGAGTGCACGAGGAGGACGAGTTGGACGAGGAGGACGAGATTCTTCCCCTAAGGGACGGATTCGATGCCATGGGGCTAGACGACGGGCTAGAATTATTGATTGATTCAGAGATCAAAGAATATCGATTGATTGAAAGATCAAAGAATATTGATTGAGTGAGAGGTCAAGGAATATTTTTATGGAGATATCAAGGATTGAATTAAAGTCGTATAAAATTATAGGATTATAAAAAATTTTCAGAAACTATAGTACACATTCATATTTTTTCAAAACGACAGTTATGGCCCAATATGAAAAATATTGAACTGGATTACAGCAATATCAACATCTTTATTGAAATGATCATTATGTAAATGATTAGAGTACCTCTATCAGTTCTAAATCCTTTACTTGATCTTCTTCTCTTCATTGGATCTTGTCCTGATTGTCTAATCAATTCCCATTTGTATTCACGTGAAATATGAGGAATAGAAGGAACAATCACAGATGGAGAAACTGTGGGATAGTTCTGAATCATATATCGTCTCTAATCAATCAATATTGTTGTAATCAATACCAATTGGAGTAGATCATCTAATGAATTCACTATTAAAATAGTAGATAACAATAATAATATATGAAGAAGTTTCATCTGAAATTAATGAAGAACTGCAATGAATGATAATGGACAATAGAATAGATACACAATGGACTAATTAATGATATATTTAATTGCAATACAAGAAAAATGCCTAAAAATTGTTCTGTTGATGCCCATTACGAAAAGTGCAAACAACTTTTTATAATCATTTTGGAGGTAAATTGATTTGTTATTGATACTTGATCCCAATGGATTCAGAAGATGAACAAAAAGAGAATAAACTGTTACTGTAACCATTTTTGAATACGGAAAGTACGTTTACATTTAGAGAGTATAAAGAGGGAAGATGAGATAGAAAGAGAGTTAGAGAGGTAGAGGTAGAGGTAGAGGTAGAGGGAGAGGGAGAGGGAGAGGTAGAGGGAGAGGGAGAGGGAGAGGTAGAGGGAGATGTAGAGGTAGAGATGGTGGGATAGAGAGCATAAAGCCGACATTTGTATCTGTTTGATTCTTGGCAGATTTGCCTTCTGTCGCCTCTCTTGTATTACTCTTCCTTTTGTGAAGATAACATTATAGATAGAGGTTATTCAATATATTGATTATTAATGAATGACTACAGTACTCTAGACATCAACTGCTATAACCTACTGTAGAACTGACAGAATGACATTTACAGGTCCCTAATAGGAAGATCATCATATTCTGATATAAAGATATATCAAATGTCATATTTACATTATTCAATAAAGTAGATCAAGATTCAGGGTGATTGTGATTGTATGGAAGGACATACATATAGTGAGAAGATATTGTTAGTGTAAGTGATTAGAGTTTACTAGGAGATGAAGAAGACAAGGAGAGGGAGAGATTCTAGAGGGAGGGGGAGAGGGAGAGATTCTAGAAGGAGAGGGAGAGGGAGAGATTCTAGAGGGAGAGGAGAGGGAGAGATTCTAAAGGGAGAGGGAGAGGGAGAGTGAGAGATTCTAGAGGGAGAGAAGTTACAAGTGATAGAGAGGTCATTTGAACTACTTGTTTGATAAGGAAGAGTAACTAAATAGTTATCTCTTCTGAGATGAATAGAAGGGAGTGATTGTATATCAATTGTAATGTTGAATGAGAGTCGAAAGGTGATAAATGATAAGAAGAAAAGGTTTGATTGAATCTAATCATATTATATAATAGGAGACTCCATTGAAAAGATAAAGAAGGAAATTGGACAAAGGTGAAAGAGCTTCAATCGCCTATTGAATTATTAATAGACAGACTATGTCCACTATGTCAAATAGAACATCTCGAATATCACATAGTGAGATCAAGACTACAGAGGTAGAGGAAGGAGAGGGAGAGGGAGAGGGAGAGGGAGGGATGAGAATGAGAGGGAGAGGGAGGGATCAGAAGGAGAGGGAGAGGGAGGGATCAGAAGGAGAGGTAGAAGGACAGACATGATGTCCATATGGGTGTCTATAGTAGTAGTAACATCTTCTATTCTTTTTGTTTCTTCTTCTTTTATTCAATTCCATTTCGTACCACTTGAAATAGTAGTCGAGATGACTAATATCAATGAAGTCAATGTAAGAACATCATCGAGAGGAACATAGAGGAACATGGAGGGGAGAGGAGGAGAGAGAGGAGAGGGGAGGGGAGGGGAGGGGGAGAAGAGGGGAAGAGGAGGAGGGAAAAGGGAGGCATTAATGTTACGGTATAGTAGTATGATAGTAAGAATGAAGACAATTAACATTTCGTTATAATTCAGAAAGATAAGAATGTTTCATGATGAGATCATACTCAAAATCTCTACCTCTCCCTCTACCTCTCCCCCTCTCCCTCTCCCCTTTAGTTTGTAAGGGCTATGGAGTCATTCAGTGTCTATACCCTTTCTATTCAATTCCTTATCATTTTATTCAACGATGGACTTCAAATTTGCATGCAAATAGTGCCTAAGGCGAGAGTGAATAGAAAGATGATCAAGAGGGAGAGGGAGAGGGAGAGAGAAATGGAGAGGGAGAGGGAGAGGGAAAACAAGAGGGAGAGGGAGGTAAAATAGAAAGACTATCATTGTCTTCTTTATACAATGGATGGTTTGATATTCAAAAATGATCAGTATAATACTTATATACTTATAAGTGCATGCACAGATCGAAACAGAGTGGGAAACTGCGGAATTTTCTTATTCTTTATTTTCATCACAACAAATAAGAAAGAATAGATAATTATATTATTATCATAGATTGATGGATGTCTATCGACGAATCGGAACAAGGGAAATATAATCTTCGATTTTCTTTTCTTTTCGCAACTTTTGAATTTATCATTGAGATGAAATTAGAAATGCATCATGAATCTTCATTTCTTCAGTTCAATATATCAGAACTTCTGTTATAAACATTTATTTTGGTCACAGCTCAGAAGATCATAATGAATGAAGAATGAGAGGAGAGCGGGAGAGAAAAGAGTTCAAAATTTCAAGAAATTTGGTGAATAATCAGAGAAGTCTTATATATCATTTCTTCAATATACATATCATGGTTGTTAAATATATTTTGATTTACAATGATCGATACATGTAACGAGATAATTTAATTAAACAAAGTAAATTTTGTCTGTAAACCATGTGAATGAGTATTTATCAACGAAGAATCTTTTTATATCTTCAAATTACATGAATAAAAGAATAATGAGAATCAATAATAATATGTGATATTCTGAATAGAATGTTATTGTTTAAATGCTCAGAACGGGCTAATTTTACTCTCCAGTTTGGTATAGTTTTTTTTTCTTTTTTTGGTATAGCCTATCACGCGTTCCATCGCATGATAGGTCAAAACTGTCTTCTTTTTCCTTCGTGGCATTCGATTTAAGAGAGATCTTGTGTAACCAATCTTTCATATATTAAATCAAATAAATTTTAATTTCTTTTATTTATGTCCATATTGTTCCCCCTTTTTTTATTAAAATCTGAATATTTCCTCTTTTGTCTTTATATTTATGCTTTTGTTGTTGCCAAATATAGTTGAAGTACGGTAACACTACATTGAATGGATATAAAAAGATGGATATCAATCTATTTTACTTCAAACTTTCTCTTTATCACGGAAGTTTGGCAACAAACAAGATTGAATAGATGTTGATGAGTTATGTTTATTAAATATGTATTCATTTGAATTATTAATTGATACTCAACTATCCTTTCCTACTTCAATTCTATTTGTCTCTAACCGAATTCATGGTATTTTCTGTAATTAAAAGTACAAAACTATTTCACCCTCATAACATATGCTAAACACTTCGTATTTCATTCCTCGAAGAGAGAACTATTCACAATCCTCAGTTGAACTTTCAAGTCCAAACTACTTTTTTCTTTTTTTTTCCATTTATAACATTCCTTGCTACTGTAAAGTATTCTAATTTTTTGACGTATAATATATCGTGGAAGTTGTTTATTCATTCCTCTTTCATTTGTCTATATCTTCATTACTTTTTCTACCTTTTCATTCTTATTCTTTCTCATGTCTACAAAAAAATCTTTCCATAAGCACATATAATACAATGGTATAAAAATTTGAATTACCGTGAAATTTGAATTTACAGCACTCTTTGTATGCAGAATTATTTAAATTTTCAAAATGTCGAAAAATATCGAACTATGGAGAAAATAAATGCAAGTCGACTTTAGTCTCTAATAAATAGACAGTAAAGACAAGAGATTACAATATATTTCACACGTTTTTCCTGTTTTTCATCGATTGTCGTGTGTCTTTTTGTTCCTTTTCTGGGTACGAATTCCTTTGTCTACTATTTACATAAATATAGCTTAATTATAATAATCAATTCACTTGCAAAGCAAACTAATTTTTATTCAATAAAAATTTATAAAAATTTTTCTTATATGGTTTATTATACTTCATAAAATGAAGTTCATTCAATAGAAGTTTAAACATCTGGAGAATAGACTTTATCATAGATTGTCCTTTGACATTTGTAATATGAAATTTCATTGTTTGTTCTTCTTCTCAATAGTTCAAGATATACAAAGGACATGTAGGCATATTTTGAATGTTCCTCATTCATTAATCATTCAAATAGATAAATGAGGTATGGATAGACTGAAGATATTCGTGGTTTATATTCATTTATTCTTCAATTACAAATAGATACTATATTTACTCTATTCCGTATACGTCACATCAATTCATTCACTCCTATAATATCCGACTCCATCTCTATTCTATAAATAATTGATACTTCAATTTAATAAAGTTGCATGGACTAAATATCATAGAGTATTCTACATTGATTCTCGTTATAAAATCAATAAATGGGTATTGATCATGGAGTTGGTTAGTTAGTTCATCTCCTCAACAATCATATCACATTCATACATTGGTACAGTGAATTCATTCCTTGGAGTTCAATTCATTCTTCTATTCATCATCGATCTTTTATATCATAATGGTCTTTCGACATCTTCGCTAAATAGTAGAATCCACAAAAGAATCCATTAAAAGTAGAAGTTCACTACTCACGTAGTAGTTAGAGCTCAGTTAATTGTATCTACATGTACAGGGAAATACAGATTTCTATTGTCCCAACTCCTATTCAACATTAAAGTTAATATTTGTGTTTATTGATGTTCTAAACTTCTCGAAGGGGGGGGGGGTGTTATCTCAACTATTCAAATTTAATTCAACTTAAAATAATTTAATTTTCACTCCAACAAAACTATTCAATAGATGAATGATTGATCATTATGATAACTGAAACTGATCTATGTAAATACAATCCAATTGTTGTTATGTCCTTTATGTTTTTCCTTTTATTTTGTTATACCTATATATTAATCATAATTCACATTTATTATCTAGAATACTATGACACCTATAATCTATGAAACTGTCTTCAATAATATATCCATATCATATCTTTCTATCAATCATTACAACACTATCATATAACAATCATATCTTTCACTATTTCTTTTCTTCACATATCCCATCCCCATTCAATCTGAAAACCCATCCTCTACCCTTTCACACCCTCTCTCCTCCCCTTTTCTCCCTCTCCCTCTCCCCTCTCCCTTATTACTCTCTCCCTCTCCCTCTCCCCCTCTCCTCCTCCATATATCCTCCTCCTCCTTCCATTCCCTAAATTCGTTCTCCAACTTCGTTTTTTTCATAGGATAGAGATTCACACTAATTATGTCCCCATTCTGTTAGACACAACAACGATTTACAATTACCCCCATCCCCTCTCGAATCTCTCCTTCTAGAGTTCCTCCTCTCCCTCTCCTTCTATCATCTCTCCCTCGCCCTCTCGGATCTCTCCCTCTCCCTCTCCCTCTAGGATCTCTCCCTCTCCCTCTAGGATCTCTCCCTCTCCCTCTAGTATCTCTCCCTCTGCCTCTCGGATCTCTCCGTCTAGGACCTCTCCCTCTTCCTACTCCTCCGTTCATCAGATACCTCTCAAAACATGTCTATTCCCATGAGTTCATTTCTTCATAGTACATTAATCCATCTTCTCTTTCATATTTCTCTTTTTCATCATTTAAAATAAAACGAAATAAGAGATAGAAAAGTAGTTGAATCCTTCATTCAGAATACGTAACTTGAAACCATTTCTCAGGTAGATTCTCCTCTTTTTGATCTCTTCTCCCTCTTGAGTTCCTTTCTCTCCCTCTCCCTCTCTCCCTCTCCCTCTCTCCCTCTAGATCCCCCGCCCTTCTCTCCCTCTTCCTCTTCCTCCTTCTCCAATTCACTTCAACTCTTTTCATTCTGTATCATCATCATCATGTATCATCTTTAATCATTCATCATCATTCTATTCCTCTTTATTATATCATATAGTTGTATTGTACCTCTCCCTCTAGGACCTCCCATCTCTCCCTCTCCTTCTCCCTCTCTCTCCCTCTTCCTTTAACATCCTCTTTGAAGTGACCATCTCTCTTCCTTATTGACCTCTATTTTTCTTCATTCCTTCTGTAATCAAATCACCGTAGTCTATTCTTATTCTTTCCCTTTCTTCTTCTTCTATTCACTCATTTCGTTTTCTTTTCTCACACAGCTCAAAAAAGCTACAGGATGAACACTTATCCAACGAACCATCTTTGTCCCTTTCTTCCCTCTCTCTCCACCTACCTCTCCTCCCTCCCTCCTCCTTCTCCTCCCTCTCCTTCTACCTCTAGCTATTCTTTGACTACTAAATCTTCTCACTGTGTATTCTATCCAAGAGTTTCTAACACTTCATTCTCTGATTTATAGCCCATCTTGCTTCAAATTAGATGAGGCCTTCTCCCTCTCCCTCTCAACCTCCCTCTACCTCTCTCTCCCTCTCCATCTCTCCCTCTCCCTATCCGTCTACCTCTCCCTCTACCTCTACCTCTACCTTTCTCCCAATCTCATTCATCCTATCCTTACTCTTTCTTCACTTCATTCTTCTGTCAGAAACACTCCATAGCTTCTTCACTATTTACTCGGTATTCAACTACAATCCCTTCTATACTTCAATCATTTCCCTTTTTATATCCTCATTCCCCTCCTCTAACTATTCTTTCCTTCATATAGTTCTTCAGTATCTTCTTACTATATTCTCACTTCTTATTTCCTCTTCTATCATAGACTCTTTCTTCTACTAGATACCAACTCGTTATTCATCTTTCATCTCTCCTTCTCTATCTCTCCCTCTCCCTCTCCTTCCTCTCCCTCTCCTTCCTCTCCCTCTCCTTCTGTATCTCCTCCTTCCCATTCTCACATCATTCATTCAGTTCAAATGAGATGAGTTCTGATTCTCTTCCATCATCAATTGATAATCTCTCATCATCTTCTCTAGATTGTCATTATGAAGAACCAGCTTATCTTACTGAAAGGTACTATATCATCAACAAATTCTGAATATATTGATGACACTCATAGATCTTACACTATTATAATGATTCTTTTGATATCCATTGAATATTGATTAGTATCCATAGTTCACATGATCATTTCTGTAGTTTGTATTTAACATTAACCTACACTTTGAAACATATCCATATATAATTCATTCAATCTCTTTATTTATTCAGCTTTTCATGTTCTCTTAATGTTCATCATTCAGTCATTTCAGATTCATAATAGTAACTGGATTCGGTACATTTCTTGCTCTTATTTCTGTTCTTGAGAATTCTTTTCTTTCATTTCTTCTATTAAGAAGGTATCAATATGATAATGAGAACAAAAGAGAGACTGTATAATATACAAAGACTATTCCTCCTCTTACTTCTTCATATGATGTATACTAAACATTCATCTCCTTCATCTCAAATACATAATTATACGAGAACTGAAGAACACATTCATTACATATACAAACTTCATTCCTTCAATAAAGAGTATATCCAATATAGATCATCCCATCGTTCATCATATCTTCTATATCTTGGACTATTAGCAGTCTGTGATGTATTCATTTCCATTGCTTATATTCCTCTTATGAGTCTCAATATGTTAGCTGATATGATGAGATTGTCCATACTACTCAAAGCATGGTTAAGATTTATTTTATTATTATCATTATAATTAATATAACTATGGAAAGATTGATATGAAATCCATACATTTCTGTGTGAAATTACAGTTAAAATATAAGAAATCGAATATTGAAATGATATGTTACTGATATGAAATAAATTGATATATTCTAGGTTTCATTATATGATTCCAATGATAACAATATCTCATATAGCAATGACTGCTTCATCATTCCTCATTGTTGCAATGACATTTGAAAGATATTCATTGACTGTATCATCTCATATGTATCATCTATCCATCTATAATATTCAATCAATAATATCGATTAAGGGTTAAATATCTTCATATGAATCGCACAAAAATAGCTGCATTTGTTATTTTCTTTGGATTTCTTACAAAGATTTCAATGGCTGCTGAATTGTCTGTAAGTTATTAATTCCATTTCATTATATTTCACTGTAAATAAGTTGTAGTTGTATTCCGTCTTACAATTCAATTCCCCCCGTAGAGAATGACTGAAAAAAAGTATTTTAGCGAAAATAGGAGATATCTTATTTATATAAAGTTTAATGAAATTGATAGAATGACGTCATATTTTATATTGAATAATCATGATATTCTATTTATATAATATGGTCTCTATCCTTCACTCCTTCTCCATTTCAATTCCCTTAGGAATAGTCCACTATATCCATAATGTAATGAAAGGAAAGGAAGTGTCCATTCCCCTCCATTCCAGATTACATACAATGAAGAATGTAAAGGAACAATGAGTGAATACTCTCTATCTCTATCTACATTGGCTACTAATACATTCTATAATAGTGTATGGAGGTACTGTACTTTCATCCATTCTGTGGATGACATCGTGAAGGTTACTGTAGATAGAGAGAAGGATACGAAATACAAATTGGTTCTTAAGACGAAAATAGTAAATGAGATAACTGTGAAGCCCTTTACTGATGATAACTATATTGAGATTCTTCGCTCGTACTTGTATCACTGTATATATTCCATTCTTCGTTCTTTTCTTTCTTAATACAAAGATCATACTCTATATATGGAAGAATAAGAATATACAAAGAGTTGATGATTCAAATGTTAAAAGAAAGGTATGATGTTTATATGAATAGGAAATGAATATATGGATGATTGAATGAAGAAATACACTCATCAACTATTCTTGTTCTCACACCAGGGAGTGGTAAAATGGATAGGAGGATAGAGATTGAGAAGGAGAGGGAGAGAACCTAGATGGAGAGGAAGGGAGCCTAGAGGGAGAGAACCTAGATGGAGAGGGAGGGAGCTTAGAGGAAGAGAACCTAGATGAAGAGTGAGGGAGCCTAGAGGGAGAGGGAGGGAGCCTAGAGGGAGAGAGCCTAGAGGGAGAGAGCCTAAAGGGAGAGGGAGAGACCCTAGAGGGAGAGGGAGAGGTGAGTCCACGTAGTAAACATGGACTATTGTGCAAAAAGATTTGGTCATGTGACGAAGAAAAGAAAAGGTTAAACGAATAGAAGATAAAGAGATTTGAATATAAAGAAGATGAATGAATAATATTATAGACTAGAGTGAGGGAAGCTACATTCTCTCATATTATGATTGTATTCGGATATCTTATATCTAATGTACTCAATGTTGTAAGTATTTCATTATCTTTTATCTATCATGATGAGATAATCTTTTTCGAAAGCAAAATAATTTTCTCTAATATCATTTCGATTAGAATATGATCTTTCCCGTGATTTTTAAAAAAAATTACAATGATTATTTCAATACATAATTTAAGGTGGTTACAATCTGGGAATACTATGATATAGAAAATTTACAAATAAAACATGGAGTTTTCTATATCTTCGCAGTAGATATAGTATCTCTTCTTACTGTATTAGCTGGATCTCTTCGTCTTCCCACATATCTAATCTGTCAATCACAATTAAGAACAGAAGTATTCCAATTGATAAGAGATATCATCAAAGGACCTAATGTATGTTATTATTATTATTCAATATTATTCATACAAGTTATATCTCCTTATCATATACTAATCCTATATTCTGTGCTTACGCGAAGGCAGATCGTTCAAAATGGTTTCTATCACAAAAAGATGGAAGAAATTGTGATTGAATCCATTATCAATTTAGTATTTGTGACAGTTCCATTCTCTCTTTTGAATTACATCAATCAACCATTCTTTTCTATTCTTTCCATTCTTCTCTATTAGATTATTAAATCAATTTACTTTGTCAGTCTTCTAAGAAAGATTTGGTCCAGACCATTTGCAAAGTATTGAGAAATATAGTAGACATTGTTATTCTTCTTTTCACTAAATAAAACAAAAAAACATTCGTATTCATTGGGTGCTTCCAGTGTTTAATGTCAAATAGTAAAAAAGACATGACTGCAAATGTATTCTGAGATTTCGTTTTGGTACTCAACTGGAACAGAATAAAGAATGTCTTGGACGGATTTGACCACATTAAATATTTTATGAGAAATGACGTATAGTGATAGAATTAATGTTCATTTCAGGAGAAATATGATGAGACTTCCATTCATCCTCCATTATTCAATAAAGATGAAGAAAAAGATGAAGAATCATCATCATCTAATCTATTACCTTCTTCACCTATTCATCCCATTCCTCTTCTTTCTAACAAATAATCTATTCATTCTATCATTTTATTCATTGTACTGGTTTATATCATCTACGTGTTTCATAATCTTCATTCGAGTATTCATTCTTTTCTATTGTATTCATCTCTTATATGAGGTATTCATGTCTCTTAGTAAAGAATAGACAATCTAACTCAATATGAGTAATCATATTAGTTTCTTTCTAAGAGAAGAAGAAGGGTAAAGAGATAATGGAGAAAGGATCCATTAGAAGGCTTTGAAAGGTTTAAATAAAGGTAGAATGGATTAATAAAGAATTGAAAGAAAGAATAGAATAATCACGTTTCATTCAATATCAAATGTAATGAATATCATTCAATCTTAATTATTTCTCATTTTATTTCAATTTATAAAACTGATATAGTAAACATTTAATACAGAAAATAAGAAGAAAGTCGAATGGATAGAAAATGGAATGAATTAATACAACATAACAGAATGTAGAGACTTTCTAAATGAATTAGAAAGTTCTCTGATAACATTATTCCCGGATAAGTAGTCCATATTATTAAACACTATAATCATTGCGTAATTAGAAGGTTAGGGAGATAGGATTATTTGGATTTCTATGAGGAAGATGGATATATTGACATAAACTAGAGCTTATGGTCACTACTATTCTATTGGAACACAATGAAGTTAATCGGTGTATAATTGCTAGTCTTTGATGTATTATATGAATAGAATGAATAGAATTGAACAACCTTATTCATTCTTTCTCGTGTCTAAGTCGTTTTATAAATGTTTCCTTTACTATGGAGAATACTAGAATAGAATAACATGGCGGACTTCCGGAATAAAATGTTTAGAGAGAATACTATTGTTACCGGTGTTAATAAGAGGAGAAAATAGTAAATGAGAGTCAAAATGAAATGATTAAAGTGAATGAATGAGATGATACACGAATGAATTAATCAATTATTGATTGAATATGATCAATTATTGATTAATTATGTAGCAGGAATTGGAGTTGATGCAACATATTCCTGAGATTCTTCGAGAATTGCTAGAGCACGAAGGAACTCTTGATCATCAAATGGGCTGAAAGAAATGATATTATTGATTGAATATGTTGAATAAAAATGCATTATTTACTGTATTCATTTTCCATTATATTGAATAATAGATGGAATGTACGAATACAATATTTTAAAGAATATATTAATGAATGAAATCTGTTTTGATTCTTATAGTTGATGAATAATGAATGGTATATCGTTTGGAATAGTTAACGATGAAAGTATTTGGAAATATTTTACATGGAAAGATGGATACTGTTGGTTAGAGATAAATTATACGAGAAAAAAGTGAAAAAAAATGAATATACTGAAATTGTTTTAGTTCCATATTCACAAAAAAAAGAACTTTTTGGTAGAAACTAACAATAAGCGGTGAAAACATTGATAAAAGTTTCAGCTGCGTTTCAAAACAAGATAAGATATTCAGAAATATTCAAAAGTCTGTTAGCAAAGATCTATTAGTTTAAAAAATGTTTCGAGTTTTTTTTCACAAACGAAAGCAGACAATACTATTAATTATTAGTCTGAGGAAATTTTTGGGTTGATAAAGAAGTGGAACAAAAGTATTCTTATTCAATATATCAACAGTATGATCAATCGTTACCTTGAATGGACAATATTAGTTTGTTCCTTCTCAATTCTTCTTTCTTCTACTACTATTTCTGTATCAAGTTGACGAGAAACTGTGGCCTATATCATATATATCATTTGGATCATATATAGTGGTTCACGTTAGCCTTTTCTAAATGCATCACGGGGGGAGGGGTGTTAGGGCCGGGGTTTTTGCGAGGTTTTTTTCTCGATAACAAAAGATTTTTAAAAAAATATTTTAGTAGCGATCGCTTTTCTTTGTGTTTGGGAGGCTACAACATTCCATAGGAATACACATTTTTGGTTGAGTCTGAAAAAATTTTTTTCCGAAATTCGATTTTTTTTGAAATTTTGAAAATTCAAATATTCTTGCGCAATTTTTTAAAAATTTTTTCAAAAACTTTAAAAAAGTAAATTCAAATTGCTCAGTAATTCAAATTTTTGTAATGGTGCGATAATCTTGGAAACAAACTATTCAGACTCCTCTGGTGTCGAAATCCTTGGATCATGCAAGGATTCAAACACTTGAGTCAACCAAAACTTTTGGTTATTATGTCGTACTCCCAAACAGCTAATGTAAGCGATCGTTACTATAAACATATTTTTTAAACTTTTTTATTCATTACGTAAATGGCGGTATGCGACGTCGCACTGCCCTAAGCCGTGTGGTGTATTTATAAAATTCTAACGTACACTATTGAATTTATATTTAACTTTATCAACTTCCGATCAGGGATGGGCGAACATGATCGGACGAAAAAAATCGAAAACAAAAAATTTTCGTTTCAAAACCTCTTGGATTTTTTTTCAAAAATTGGATTTTTTTCGTTTTTTTCGAAAAATTCGAAAAAAACGAAAAAAATCCAATTTTACTGTTAAAGCAATTGATAATGTTGAAATTGTTGAGCTCGAAAGTCATTCTTTATTGGATGCTTCCAGAAAACTTATTGTAAATATTGAAGAGGAAGAATCAATAAGAAACGTAAATTCGACAAAACTTGAACTGAAACGAAACCCATGAGAGGAATATTGACATTGAGAAAAATCAGAGATTCGAAAGAGGAATGAGACAGGCGACTACGATTGTCGGGCCGGATGGTTTCCGCAGTAGAGAAAAATCTCCCCACTTCCATACTTCTAGGGAGGGAATTTTTTCACATGAATTTTCCCTGCTAGAAGTCAGAGATTAAGAAAAAGTGAAAATACAGTAATAACTCGGTCATTTCTCGAGCGGGAAACATACAGTATGAAAAGTGTATACAGAAATAGATTATCACAATTAGATTTGTCCAATTTTACCGTTTATCGTTAATTGTATCAATTCCTCATTCGTAGTTGCACATCTATATGTATCTCATTCTCATAGCATTCATCCCCTTCTCCCTCTAGAATATCTCTTTTATTCAGAACCACCCATACCCATTAGCAATCTAGCATCTGGTTCTCGGAGCAGAGTCAACCTGGTCACCGAGTCCTCTTCCTCGGTTAATTCCTCCTACTCTCACTCCCACCATGAGAGAAGACCAGACGATGACAAGATGAGCCCAGCTTGCCTGATTGATTGATCAATATATATTTCTTACCTTATGTACCCCACCCCCCTTTTTTCTTCACCATAATAATTTATGAGAGTCATTAATCATGTATCATTATTTTTCACTCGTATTTCAAATTGTTCTCGTTGCGCTCTCGGGCGTAGATAAAATATATAATAAAAAAGTATTGAATTTCTTTCGAAAATACCCTTTTTTGCAGTTGAACATGCCGTTTTCCCTATATTTCGTTGGTTTTGAACTCCCGAAATATCTAGTGTAAAACTCGAAAAATTTCCGAGAAAGACGAAAATTTTTTCGATCGAACAATTTTTCGAAAAAAAAAACGAAAAAAACGAACACGAAAAATCTTTTTCGCCCATCCCTGCTTCCGATGATGGAAAAAAATTTATTTCAAGAGAACAAGAGAAAAGAAAGAAGAAGAAGTTGAAAGATCTAATAATAATAATAATATCAATAATAATAATGACCTCATTGATTTCTCCACTTTCTTCATCAGTCATCACAGCTACAGCACGAACAAATCTAAAAGAATAATTACATAATTAGTAATCAACACTAAATAATTGATTTCATAGAAAACATTTTAATAATCAACTAACTGAAGTTCAATTTAACGATAGCAACCTTTTTTAAAGGTTGCTAAAGTATTTTGTACTATTTCAAATATAAATAGAACATGAAAGATTATATCTAACCTAACTCCATCATTCTTGAGATGTTCTGTCGATTCATCGATATCATGAATAAATGTGTCCAATAAACGAGATAATGGAAGAATATCTCTCATTCTACAATATTATTATAAACAATAAAATACTATTTATGTATATAATGACCATAAATAGAATTATCAATGATGTGATATTGACATTGAAATAGATATTATGAAAGAGAAAGACTGATTAGAAAGAAGAAACAAAGTAATAGAAAAAGAAATGAGAAGAAGAGAATGTATGTACATGAAAGAATGATTTGTGTGAGAAGAGAAGAGTCACGCTGATTTAGTATAGTGTAATCAACGTACAAGGAGATCATGAGAGGAGGGAGTGGTTGGATCAAAAGGATGAGAGAGGGAGAGGGAGAGGGAGGGAGAGGGAGAGGGAGAGGGAGGGAGAGGGAGAGGGAGAGGGAGAGGGAGAGGGAGAGGGAGAGGGAGAGGGAGAGGGAGAGGGAGAGGGAGAGGGAGAGGGAGAGGGAGAGGGAGAGGGAGAGGGAGGGATGATCAAAGGGTAGAGGGAGAAACAGTAAAGATGGATTGAGTCAACACAGTAGTAAAAGAAAGAGTGGCCTTTCGGGATATGTTTCCAAATATGAATCAACTCTTTCCTTCCATCTCTCCATATGTTGATATTGATTGATTAGATGAATCTAAGAAGTATAGAAGATGAAGAAGAAGAAGAGATGAAGTAGAGTGTGAATAGAAAGAATCTTCACTCTTCTCTTTATCTGTCATACAAACACAGTGGCATCTATACTATATAGTCAGACGATGAAGAAGAAGAAGAAGGAATGAGTTGATGAGGTTTAGTTGACAGGTTTGATAATACAAGAGTATGATACGGAGAGGGAGAACGAGAAGGAGAGGGAGAGGGAGAGGGAGAAGGAGAGGGAGATGGAGAGAAAGTACTATCCAAACAAATGAAGTGCTGCAGCTGTGTTTTGTGTTGGAGAGAATCGAAGATAGAAAGTGAAATGGATATAT
Organism: Parapristionchus giblindavisi; assembly: GCA_943737045.1. NCBI lineage: Eukaryota > Metazoa > Nematoda > Chromadorea > Rhabditida > Diplogasteridae > Parapristionchus > Parapristionchus giblindavisi. Next base: position 16,530 of record CALSFV010000096.1, on the reverse strand, counting down.
CTATGTAGAGAATATCATAGAGATGAAGAGATAGAGAGAGGAAGGGAGGGAAGAGGATCAGAACGGGGATGGAATATATGATTGTATATAAAGAGAAGGATAGAATGAAAAAGGGAGGGAAGAGAGAATGAAGGAGATGAGAGAAGAAACAAGGATGGAACTGTTCAGAATAAGAGAATGGAGAGAGAGAAGAGGAATGGAACAAAGAAACGAAGGAGATAGTCATCATTGGTCGTGATTGACGGAATATTCACAATACAATGAAGACATAGAGAGATCTTTATTTATATGTACACATACAATTGATAAATACAATGATAAAGTCATAGAGATCAAAGATCAATTGATGTCGACAGAGATCAAAGATCAAATAAGATGTCGTCCATGATTGAGAGATTGTATGAGATGTCTCTGACATATCCTTAGATTAGCTTCTTTCTCTTTCAATTCTCCAGATTCGATTAGAGAGACCTGAAGTGATTATGATATGAGAATGAGTGATAAGAAGAGAACATATTGATTGATATTAAGTCTATTGAATATAGTAAATGAATTGAATTATTTGAGATGATTAATAGAGATGGAACAATGAATGGAAATAGATGGATGATATCATCTATTCATCATCAAATGAAGGAACAGAGGAATGAAGATGATGGAGAATGAATGAATCGTACTAGGTCGAATGAGAACTGATGAATAAGAAGCTAGTTGAACTATTTACATATGATAGACAAGCGCTAATGAATGGATAAAGTATACGAATGGTTATCATCCAGTCGGTTATTATTCATCGGTTCTCATCCGACCTAGTGCCGAAGAAAAGGATGGAGAATGAATGAATGAATTACTTGTTCTCTAATTGCACTCATTGTTGCATTCGATACAATGGAATACAATTCAGCTCCAGACATAACAGGAGGACAGGATTCAGCCTATAATAATAATCATAGAGATTGATCTTTGATCTTTGACTAACCACTTCTTTCATATCGACATCATCACCCAATTGTACCGATCTGCTCAATGCTTGTAATATCTTAGTCTTTGATTGAACATCTTGACCAGGTGATACATTGACAATCTTATCGAATCTAGAGATAGATAGATATCATCTATTCATTCACTATATAATACCTTCCAGGACTAAGTAGTGATGGATCCAATAAATCAGCTCTATTAGTTGCTCCCATTATAAATACTTGTGATTCCTTTTGTGATTGAAGATCATCCAATTCAGATAATAATTGAGAGACGATTCTAATCAATATATCAGATTACAGTATACTAAATCATCTCAATCAATATCTTACCTATCCATAACACCTCCTGAATCTCCATGTCTTCCACGATTAGGTGCTATCGAATCTAATTCATCAAAGAATATCACACAAGGTGAAGCTTCTTTGGCCCTCTCGAATACTGTAATCATCAATTATTGATTAATTCATTCATCGACCATAATCCTTACCATTTCTCAGATTTTCTTCACTCTGTCCAACATATTTATTGAGTAATTCTGGACCTTTTACACTAAGAAAAGCGATCTTATATTCAGTTGCAACAGCTGAAATCAATTAATGAATAAATCAATAAATGAAAATGGAAACTAAATCAATGAATCACTTATTCAATATATTGAATAAATCGATAACCTTTAGCCAATAAAGTCTTTCCACAACCAGGAGGTCCAAACAATACAATTCCACTTCTTTTCATTCTATTTCCTCCTTTGAGACAGGCTTGAATACTCTCACGAAGTACTTTCTTTGTATCTTCAAGACCTCCAATATCTTCCCATGATACATTCGGTACCTAGAATCGTAGTTGATCTTTGATCTTTGATCTTATTCAGTTTGATCTTTGATCTCTATCTAACTCTACCTTAGCAGTTCCAACTGATGATGCAATACATGCATTCCTTCGTTCAATAGACAATTCCATATCATGAAGACTTATCTCTTTCCTTCAATTCCATTCAATCAATAGCCAATAATCAATAATCAATAATCAATCAATACTCAATACCTTCCATTCTCGTAAGCAATACAACGAGCATCTGATATAAGATCTAATAGTTCACACATAACGAAACCCTGAGAGATATTAGAGATTACTGTAGGATATAGATACTGTATTAATTATGGAAGGATTACTGTATATATGATATTGATTGAAGGACAAACCGAAGTGTTCTTAGCAACAGAAGTAGCAATAGTAGATGAATGAATAAGAGATGATATATAATATCTTCGATCGTCTTCAGATAAAGATGGAAGAGACATTTCATATAGAACACTTTCACGTATTGATTGAGATAATGATGATAACTATAACCGAATCAATCAATAATATATATCAATCAATCAATATCGAACCTGTCTCGATGTACATCCCAAAACTACCGTAATCTGTCCACTTTTAGTAGTATCTTCAAGACATGAACGAAGTACAGAACATACTCGAGAATCTACAAATCAATCAATATTATGTTTGATTTTAAATATTATTGATCTTTCTCACCAATACTCCTAGTTTGTGCATCATAACCGAGAGCATCAATATTTGATAGATACAGTATACAAGGGTAGATTGAACAGGCTAAATGGATATATTGATTGATCGATCGATCACTTATGAGATACAGTACCTTTCTGAATGGCTGTCTTCAGTTTATGTTCTCCTTGAGATGAAACTTCACTCCAGATATCAAGGCAATTAACCTGAATATATTGGATTATTGATTGATTATATCCAATTATTGATTGATAACCTCGATAAAGTTTCTATGTGTATTAGCAGCTAATGAATTGATGAGAACTCTCTTTCCAGATCCAGAAGAACCATGAATAAGAAATGATAATGGAGATGAATGAGAGATCTATAAGATTACGGTATTGATAGACTACGGTAAGAATCGGCTGAGAGATCTATAAAGTTACATAACTGATAGACTACTGTAGGAATGGGCTGAGAGAATTACAGGACTACGGTATTGATGGGTTACGGTAGGAATAGACCATACCTGTGAGTGAGCATAACAAATGGAGATCATTGATGATAGAAGATTATTGATTGATGGAGGAAGAATAGGAAGAGGAAGATAAGATGATCCAAACGGAGATAATGAATGAATAGATGAAGTCTCATAGATAGATACACGTGAATCAATAAGACATGAAGGAAGAGGTGAACAATCTAACTAGAAAGATCAAAGAACAATCAATAAATCAAGAGATCAAAGATCAACTTACTCTATATGATATCCTTTCTTTTGTTCCTTCTAATAGATTATTGATTGTAATAGTTACAATATCTCCATTATAAACAACTCTGGTAACAGAAAATGATTATATCATGTATAAGAGTACAAATTCAATGATACTCCTAATACCTTGGAGTATTCAACAATTGCGTTATTCCTCCCTCAACTTGTCCATCTTTTTGAATTGCCTCCTTCTTCGCTGTGATTACTGTAGCTACTCTTAATCGATCGGCCAATCGAAGATGAGAGGATTGAGATAAACGAGAATACGCTACTATGTCCTGAATGGAATATATTGTAGATCAATCGATAAAATGAGTATATGGTACCTTGATAGATACTGTATTGATTGGAGAATATCCAAGTATATTGAATATATCATGAGATGATAATGAAGAATATCCAGGTGATAAAGAAGAATCGTATCGAATACGAATCAATCGATCCAATTGAACTATCTATCATAAGTGGATCATTGATCTTTGAACTATCTATCATAAGTTGATCTTTGATCTTTGAACTATGTATCTATCATAAGTTGATCTTTGATCTTTGAACTATGTATCTATCATAAGTTGATCTTTGATCTATCTATCATAAGTTGATCTTTGATCTTTGAACTGTACAATATCAAAATTATTACTCACTTTCGATTTGTCCTTTTGAATCTCAAACGATACTCTACATATCTGTCCAGGAGCAATACCATAATATAGACATGTTAGAGGATGAACGAGAAGAACACTTCAATCAATATATCAAACTACCGTAATCTTATTCCATTTAAGTCCAAACCTGTACTGATCATGATATCGATTAAGATGAACTCTGAGTATTCTTGATCTCCATATGATTCTTCTCAATCGTTTTGATCCAATTCGAGAAAGTATCAAAGGAAGAATAAAAGTGAGAAAAGATGAAGAAGAAGAAGGCATTCTGAAGAGATGATCATAACTATCGATAGATCAAGAATAGAGAGGGAGGGAAGACCTGGAGAGGGAGAGGGAGAGGGAGAGGGAGAGGGAGAGGGAGAGAGAGAGGGAGAGAAATGAATACATGGATTGATATTGTGATAGTGTATAGATAAGACTAGAGAAAGAGAGAGAGTAGAGATAGAGAGAGACGAGTCATACTCCTTATTCCTCTCCTTCTTCATTCTTCTCACTATTATAATCTTTCCCTTCTATTGTTTAACTTCTCCGTATTTATTGAACCAATCAATCAATAATATCTCTTCAGGATCTCCCAATGGGATCAATATCTCTAATCTACTTTGATTCATTACTTGTTCTATCTCAATTTCTAGCCTTTGTACTAGTTTCAACTGCAGGTTTGTTCTTATCATTATAATACACTTTATCATTAATCCATTTATACTCTTTAATTCGTCCTTTCTCTCTTCATTTACTATTCTCTCTCTAGCTGTCTTTGTAGCAATTGGGCAATTTTTTTATTTATTTTGGCGAACATCAAACAAATCTTATCATTTTATAAATAGACATCGCATCGCGAAATTTTGAAGCTGAGATCATGTATTGTATATGAATGATATTGTCTTGCTTACAATAGAATGGAATGTATCAAGTAGTGTATTCTATATGCTTCTTATCTTTTTCCTCTTTTCCTTCCTTTACGATCTTTTCATTCATTCGATCAAAGAATTCTCCCTTTATGACGTTTAATATCGAAGCAATTGGTAATCTACTAGGTGTGGTTCAGATACTTCACACCACATCTCCATATCACTTCTTTTTCCTCCCTCTCTCTCCACTCTCCCTCTCCCTCCTCCCTCTCTCTCCACTCTCCCTCTCCCTCCTCCCTCTCTCTCCACTCTCCCTCTCCCTCCTTCTTTCCTTCTCTCTCTCACCTCCTCCTCCCTGTCCCAATCTCCACCCATACCCATTCATGTCTGCCATGCCCATTGGAATTTTCAAATCAAACAATGAATCAGCCTTGAATAGAATGAATAATCAATATCAGGATTCTTCTTCAATTCAATCGATAAAGGATTTCAATGGAGTGATAATGGGAGCGATAATTTCGGAAATCTTAATCTACACGCTACTTTTATGACAATAGGATTTGTATTCTTACAAGGAGAAGGTAATACATTATCATTCAAGTAGAATGTACACTTCCGATTAAGAATATGACTAACTCTACTCATATAATCTCTACTAATCTCTTTCTTTTTCCATTCAATAGCTCTCATTTCCTACCGTCTATATCGAAGAGATGTTAAACTTCTTAGTAAATTCATTCATGTTATCCTTCATACTCTCACTATTGGACTAGCTGGATTAGGTATACTGTAGATCATAATGAAAAGGATTACGGTAGTGTTCATTCCATTCAGGACTCTATTCTATCATTCGACATAAAGAAACACATAAACTGAATCAATTCAATACAGTGCATTCATGGATTGGATTGGCCCTACTTGGAGCGTATATTGTACAGGTTCGATCTATGGAATAGAAGACGAATGAGAAAGAGAGATGAAATGAGGAAGACCACGATACTTATTGAACTTTCACACTATATACATTGATAGATAAGAACGAATACATTCATCTAATATTTCATAAACAATCCATTTTAATATATCATATTACAGTATTCATTCGGTCTACTCAACTTCGGTCTAGGAGTCATGCCACAGAAGGTATACGGTAGTTCTAATCAATGAATCAACATAATGAATAGATTCGTAAATCATTTCTTCCTATTCATCGTATAACTGGATGTATCATATTTGGTGTAACGGGTGCACAAGCTCTACTAGGATATATTCAATATGCTAATTTCGCAACAGGACTTCCTGAGTAAGTATAGAGATCAAAGATCAAAGATTAAAATAGTATGATTATAGTTTTGGATGTTATTCAACATTATCATGTTCATCTCACCTTGATTGGGTCTTCAATGGTTGTATCATCTCTATGGTTTTCTATTCTATTTCTGTTCTTGTATTGATCACTCCAACTGCATGGAAGAGACAGAAAACACCTGATGAAGAAGAATGAATACATCAATCAATCAATCAATCAATCAATAATCATTTATATTTCATTCACTGCCAATCAATAAAGACGGGTATTATAAATGTAAATGGTACAAAACAATCAATAAAGAAGTAGAAATGAAATATAATGAGATCTTTATTCAATGAAATGGCAAGAATGAATAGATAGTATGTAATGGAAAGGAACGAGATCAAATACACTATAAACTACAATTAGAGTCAATCACCGTATAGATAGATATAAAAGTGTGATCAATAGGACACATCTATTACTAGCAATATATACAATATATTATCAAACTAACAACAAAGATCAAAGATAAAAAAAAACAAAGATATGAGAGCAAAAGGGTAAAATTGATCATTGACATCCACAGCTTTTAACAATCATACTTTGGTAATGTTTGAGAATAACAGAATTATTATTATCTTTATATAAAACAAGAAGATTTGCCATATTTGATGGAACACAAACAGCTTCATTTGCACGTTTTGGATGAACGAGATTCACAAGAGTCTGTAATGAGATCAAAGATCAATATTGTAATCTCAAACTACAGTATCCAATCGTATGAATTTTTAAAATGGACTGCAACGACACAGTATCCAGTGTCATCTTCTACACATAAGATTGATTATGAAGTAGAAAGAGATAAAAATGAATGAATGAATGAATGAATGAATGAATATACCTGTACAATAGCATGATTAGATGCATTGACTGAATTAGATAGAGGAAATGAACAACGTCCATAACAATAATGAGCATCAAATCCAGGTGGAGAAATTATCCAACTCTATGATTATCGATTGACGTGATATATGATAATGATTGGAATAGACTTACTCCCCATCCTAATTCCTTGAAATCAATATACAATCCATGTTTCCTACATGTGGCTTTAGATCCTACAATAGGTTCATTTATTATCTCTTCTTTTCTTCTTCATTCTAGTCTAAATATTCCCCCGAGAGTACTTCTAGTCCCTCATAAAGAACACTCCATCCCCTTCTATTCTCTATCTATCATGTCATCTCTTCTTCTATTCTATTCAAACCTCGTTTCTTGAATGGATTAGGTTTGATAGATTCATTCATATGAGGTGATGATGGAGGTATTGATCTCTTCTTTCGATTACTTCTTCTTTCTTTACCAATGAATGGATGAATAGAGTGAAGTGAACCAACAATGAAAGTGTTCCAATCATTCGCACGAATTATCGAATCACCATCTTCAAACGATTAAAGATTAGTTTTTTATTTACAAGAAAAGGTCAGAAAAATTAGCAAAAGAAGAGCTCGGTCAGAAATTTTGCTTCACAATCATTCAGTCTCATTAAAACAGACTTTGATAAATCTTCACCGCTCGGGGAATCGAACCAGGTACCTTTCGTCATGAAGACAAAGGCTCTACCGACTGCGCCATACGGACAAGTAGAGGAAGACACTGAACTGACCTCTATCAATGGAGACAAGTAATTCAGCTGGAGATGATGAATATGGCCATGACGAAACGAGAGAAGTGATATTGAAATGAATATCTTTAGATCCATCTATGGGTACATTCCATACATCAACCAGAGTAAGTTGACCATCACTGAAATATAATATAATGAAAGGAATATATGAGGGGTAAAGGGATAATTCCTATTTATATGGTATACGGTAGATTATAATTAATCGATAACGAACAGTTGAGTGAACAATTCAATCTTCTTAAGAATTTTTTCCAATGATTGAGAAAATGAAAAGTGTATAATAGCACTCATTAATTCTCCTTGACTTGATATCGTATCTGATTCAAACAATATTCTCCACATAGAAGAATCATCCAATGATATCCTATCTACAAAATAAATATTACTCTATCAATCAATATATTGTATACCGTACCCTTTGGATTGACAGCGATGATCATCTCAGCGTTATATGTATCATCATCTACCTTCTCATCGGTTTCACTGTAAAAGTAACTCTGAATCATAGAATGGAAAGACGTTATGACTCACTCAATATGTTCAAATGATGAATATAGTCGTTTCATGTATTCAGAAGTAGAATCAACTAAACTATTTGTGGAAGATGGAGGTTCATCTATTCCAAGTATATCCAATATTCCATTCTCTAGATGATCTACCACTCCTCTACAATATAAAATCATCACAAAATTGTGGGTCATGAATCATATTTATTTATCGTACACCCCAAGAGTACTCTCATAATGTATAAATAAAGTACCTTTGAATGGGAAAAGAGAGAGTTTGATCATCTTCTTCAATTATAAATACACTTGTGGAAGAACTGATATAGAATAAAACGAAGAAAGAGAAAATAAATAGCAGCATAGAGAGGACTGAAGAAGCTTGAAAGACACTGCCTCTCCCTCCCTTCTATCTTTTATGGCACCGCCCACTGAAACTTGATACAGAAATTGCGAGATATGTGAGAGCAAGACGTCGTTGGACATGGGAATAGAAATATCAACAACAAAAATCAATAATTGAACGATTAGCTTAAATCATGGTAAAGTCGTGTGATCAGTGGTGCGCAGAGTGTGATCAGAAATTCAGTGATTTTATTTCAGCTTACTGTAACAAATATGTTCAAACTTATTTGAGCTGCAAGATTTGCAGTAGCGCTGCAAAATCTTCACGAATTTTTTTTCAAAAATATTTATTTAATTCTTTGTTTTCTGTTCCATCGAATGAATAATGGATACTTCTGAAGTTGAAACATCGGTCGCCGATAAAGTAGTAACTGAAGCACCCGTTGCTGATACTGAGAATAATGCGAATGAAGTTAGTTTCTTTAATATTTTTCTTAATTTGTATTTGCAAGATCCCTCGTTTTATATCAGCAGTTCTTTCTTTAGACAGTTGAAGCTCCACCGGAGGAAGGAGTTGCAACAGCATCTGAACCTGAGAAGATTACGAATAGAGTTCAAGTGAAGAATATTCCAAAGTTCATGGGTCACAAAGATTTCCGGCGATTGCTAGACAAGTAAGTCACTTACTTTTACATTCTTAATGTTTAATCATAATTATTAGAACATTGGGAACAGAATCGATAGGAAAGATTCGACAAATGAGAGATACTGCTTATGTTAATCTTAATTCTTCCGAGAAAGCACAGGTTAGAATCACTAATTATCTTCATTTATACTTTCTTATGTTTAGGAAGCAATTGAGAAATTCAATGGAATGATTTTGAAGAAGTTTACTCTTGAATGTATAATGGCTGAAGAAGCACCTCAAAGAGGAAGGAATCTTCCTGTGAGTCTATTTCAATCATTATCATATATCTCATTTCTCTTTTCCTCCTATGTTCCCCATTTCATTTTTTAAAGTGTTGCTTATGATCAATATGATATTCAGGAAAGTGCAGAAACAGCTCGAATAAAATCAGCAAGAGAGTCGGTTACTCCATTGGCTGATATGCCTTATGATGATCAGATTAAAATGAAGACAAGAGTATGTTTATATGCTTAATCAATGAATTGAAAATCATTTAAATTAAGGAATGTCATAAACTCGTTCGAAGAATGTTGAATGATTTCTATTCGGCTCGTGTTGAAGGTATCAAAGGAGTAAATTCACATGCTCTTCTCAATCCTGTTAGTATTGTTATATTTATTTTGTTTATTCATTTTATTTATCACAGATAGTCCCATTCACATCAACAGCGGTCTACCGTAACAAATGCGAATTCACTGTTGGAAAGAGTCTTGAGGGGAAGGTACTGATTACTGTAGTTAGTGCAGTCATCGATCAATATTATTTAGACTACGGTAGGATTCGTTGGAGGACGTTTCTCTAAGAATGAACATTATATTCTTCCTGTTGATGATTGTCCCAATCTATCACCACAGACTGTTGCAATTGTGAATGAATTCGCAAAGTTTGTCGATGAATCAGGTATTTCATCAATCGATTAATCAATCGATTGATCTATAAAGTACTTGAGGTTTGGAACCATTCAATGAATTCAAGAGAGAAGGAGTATGGAAGATGTTGACTGTAAGAGAATTGAGTGGAGATATTCTGATGATTGTTACTATATTCCCATTAGAAGATAAAGAGAAAGAAATTGAAATGAAGAAGAAACTCATTGAAAGGTTTGATATTTATTTAGAATCTTCAATACAATACAGTGACCTTCATGTATAACCATTGGGGGAAGGAAAAATTGCCCCTAAACAACTAATTAGTTTGTAATCAATCTTTACAATCTTAATTCAAATAATTTCATTGGTATCGTTTGTTTTGAAATTCACTTTTATCTATTCTAGATTTGATTCATTGGATACGATATCTCATGAATTCCGTGTCACTTCCCTCTATTGGCAGACACAAGCAAATGCAAGTGATGAACCAATCAGAGAACATATATCTGGTTAGTATATTCTTGTAAAAAAAAACTATATAGTCACTGAACTTAGTCTTTTGTTCAGTGAATATATAGTGCGAAGTTTGTTGGCGGGTACTAATTAAGTCATTACTTCACCTCTTCACTGTGAACCAGTCATTCCATATTTGTATATGATGACATCTTGACGATCCTTCCCATTGCTCATCAGTTGCATTCATAATTACCATCAGGCTTGGTCTATGGTTATCTCATGGGATAGACCCATCCGCAAAAATTTGCCTTTCATGGTTACCCACCCGCAAAATTGGACCATAAATTGACGATTTTCGAGAAATTTTCACGATTTTGGGGTACCCAGATGCATTTTTATCTCAAAATCGGGTTACCCACACTCATTTGAAGAGTCTGGGATAGTAATAGACCATCACTGATTGCCATTGATATCTATCGATTAAGGTTCCCCATATATCTATGAGACTGTATTGGGTGTACGATTCCGTGTATCTCCTGATGCTTTCTTCCAAACTAATTCAGCCGCTGCTGCTATTCTATATAAGACTATCGGTTAGTTCTATATTAGACCTTCTTCTTTCCTATCTTTGATTGTTCACCGTAATCGATCTAAGCATATCAATATCAATATTGTATGGTACATCAATATATGTGATTTTGTTTAGGAAACGTATGTCAATTGGGAACGGATGAGAAGATTTCTGTGAAGGAAGATAAGGATGAAGTGAAAGAAGAAGAAGAAGTACCGGAAAAGAGAATGAAGATAGAAGAAAATGAAGTAGAAGAGAAGAAGAATGATGAAGTGATTGAGAAGAAAGAAGATGAAGTTATGGCGAATAATGAAGATAATAAGGAAGAGAAGACAATTCTCCTTGATATCTGTTGTGGTACAGGAACGATTGGACAAGTTATCATGAAGAATATTGGAGATCAACGAGCCAAAAATGTATGTTCATTAATATGTTGTTCGAAAGAAACGAAAAGACGCCAGATATTGTGTAAACGGGGAGAGTTTTCTCTTTTCTTTTCGCTGCTTTTGAAGAGAGCCTTCACGCGTTTGTTCCATGTTTCAAAATCTATATAACATCGCTATTTGCCAATTTGTTGGCGTTAAAGAAGGGGACCTACGAGTTTTTTCGTGACTGAACTGGCCAGGCAGAAATATAGATCGCATTTCCCTGTATCCAAAAACCATTTTCTCTAAAATTATAGGTACACTGGAATACCGTAATCCGAGCTCAAAGCTCGTTATTACCCCAAGATGTCCTCAGGGAACGCGCGCAATTTCAAATATGAAAGACAAATGTATTGAAAATTGCAAACGGGAATCGAACCCGCGTGGCGCGGTTACAAGCGCCGACTACTAACCACTGAGCTACACGCTCTATGCTTTACATCTCTCAATTCTAATAGAGAATATAGCGCCACTTCCTATCTCCCACGTTAGCCATGACACTAGTGCACCCTAAATCTCGTGGTTCCCCTTCTTTAAGTTGAACGTTGTAATAGCAATAATAATAATAATAATAGTTAATTGTAGACCTATTGTATTGGAATCGAGATGATTGAATCTGCCGTTGAGGATGCAAAGGCTAATGCCAGAGATAATGGAATCAGTGATAAATTGTAAATCTCTATTTTCATCCATTCATATTGATCTTTGATCTTTCTCAGATGTTCATATATTGCTGGAAAGGCAGAGGATACATTCAGATCACTCAAGAGATTCATACCACAAGGTTATATTGAATACTCAATGTATTGATACCGTAATCCATCTATAGATTTCTCCCTTGATTCATCTCGAGTAATTGGAATACTCGATCCACCTAGAAGAGGAATTCATCATAAAGTAGTTGTTGGATGTAGAGAGGTACGGTAGTTCATCCATGATTGATCTTTGATCTTTGATCTCTTTCAGTTATCATCTCTTCAACGACTAATCTTCGTTTCATGTGATCCATCTGCAGCTATCAAGAATCTCACTGATTTATGTAGACCAACGTATGATTGATTTATTGAACTATTGATTAATACTCATGCGATCATTGTTTCAGATCGAATAAATTCAGTGGATCTCCATTCAAGATAGAGAAGATAACTCCAGTTGATATGTTTCCAATGACTGAACACTTCGAATGGATTATTTCACTTATTAGACAATAATTGTATTATTCATATAATTACTATTGATTGTTCTTGTTATTCTTGTTATGTTTCATCATTTCATCTTGTTAAATTATTGTAAAGATAAATAATTGTTTTAATGAACTCTGATTGTTCTTTCAATTGATTCGTTTTCAATTCGAATCTATTATATCTATTGTGTTGTCAATCAGCATCTATAGAATGGATGATTCATTTCCTATTACAATATCGATTCTGTCTTTTCTCTATTTTTATTTCTACTTTTTTATTCTTTAATATATCAATGCCATGTTTGATCTTATCATTCTGATCTATCAATCCATCTCTCTTATCTATTCATTCTATTTAGAGTCAATCTATACTCCACTCTATCTTTCTCTCCTCTCCTCTCCTCTCTACTATCAATCTATTCTTTCTCTTTCAGTCTCTTCTTCTTTTCCTTTTACCATGTCTGATACTGCCGGAAAGGTTCGTCTTTCTTTCATTCTTATTTCAACTCTGATTATCATTAAATGCACTGCTTGTTAGATACCAGACATTCCTGAAATATGAAAACTGTTTTTTGTCTTTCAATGATACAACAATGTAGATGTAATATTGATATCATCCATTCATCATTATAGGTAATCTCATGTAGAGCAGCTGTAGCATGGGAAGCTAAGGCTCCTCTATCTATTGAGACTATTGAAGTTGCTCCACCTAAAGCTCATGAAGTTAGAGTGAAGGTATGTCTATGTACTTGTTATATTGATGTTTCATTCATTCTTCATAATCACTATGATGAATGATCCTTTGATAGAACTCTAATGAAAGAAATTAAATTGTAGATCTTATTCAATGCTCTGTGTCATACAGATGCATATACCCATAGTGGACAAGATCCAGAAGGACTCTTCCCTTCTATTCTTGGTCATGAAGGTGGAGGAATAGTTGAAAGTGTTGGTGAAGGAGTCACTGAATTTGCACCAGGTACTCATATCATTTCCTTCATTTCAATATACCATGATACCAATATAGTAGTGTATTTTGCCCCCGAAACGGAACACATGTTTTGTTTTTACTGTTGGTATACGTCAAGATATGTGTGAATAATGTACTAACAAAAAAAATGATTATTGCAATATATCAGGGCTGTTCGGAAAAATATTTTCGGAAAATCGGAATTTTTTCGAAAAGTGACGGAAAATCGGAAATCCCAGCCCTGGTCTATATCCATTGAATCGATTGAATAATATCACATTGATTGATGATCTCTTCATTCCTTTCAGGAGACCATGTCATTCCCACATATGTTCCTCAGTGCAAGGAGTGTGATTACTGTAAGAATCCCAAGACGAATCTCTGTCAGAAGATTAGAATCACACAGGTACGGTAGGAGTGAATATCGATTGTTTTATTGAATGTTTCTATATTTATAATAAATTATTTAGGGTAACGGTGTGATGCCAGATGGCACTTCTCGTTTCACTTGTAAGGTTCGTACTACTTATTATTGACTTTATCGATCTCTTTCCTTTTCTTCAACTTTTCAATTAGTAGTTTTGATATTCTATTGATTATAGGGCAAGCAACTCTATCACTTCATGGGAGTTTCTTCTTTCTCTGAGTATACTGTAGTTGCTGATATCTCTCTGGCTAAGGTACTGTACACTCAATTCATTCTCAATCAATAAATCAATCGATTGATTGATTCAGATCGATAAATCAGCTCCTCTTGATAAGGTTTGTCTTCTTGGATGTGGAGTATCTACTGGATATGGTGCTGTACTCAATACTTGCAAGGTCATTATCTGATCTTTGATCTTTGATCTGTGAAATCCGTCTTTGCTCTTTCTCGTTGATCTTTGATCTTTGTAGGTGGAGCCGGGAAGTACGGTAGCAGTATGGGGATTGGGTGCAGTTGGATTGGCTGTTATAATGGGAGCAAAAGCAATCGGAGCAAAGAGAATAGTAGCCATTGATATGTTGGAGAAGAAGTTTGATATTGGTTAGAAGATATGAATATTATAGATGATTGAATGATATTCCTTTCAGCTCGTTCATTTGGTGCTACTGATTGTGTTAATCCTAAGAATTGTCCTGAGGGGAAATCATTCCAGGTAGAGATTAGCTATCCTTACAACTAGATTTAAAATAGAACTTGATGCGTCTAATATTTAGTACTGTGCACATTTTTGATACATTCATATATATATATAATTGAGGCTTGGTTGGTCGAAGAATTCGATGGAGGATTTGACTACACATTCGAGTTAGTTTATCTGATTATCAAAATTTTAATTGTGTTTCTTATGATAATCATAAGTGGGCACGCTGGAAGAAAGACTGTGCGCGAACCGGGAAACGGGTCGATGCAAGGCTATGCGCATATCTACGAGGAATTTTTTTGCAGATTTGATTCCAAATTTTCCAATTTTTGGCTATGCGCAAAACCCCGATGAGAAGGCAGGGCTGTGCGCAAAAAATATTCGTTTTCACGCGCCCACCTATGATCTTAATATATATGATGTGATAATAGTTATGATTAATGAATCTCTTGAATTATAGATGTGTTGGTTCAGTTCATACAATGAGACAAGCATTGGAAGCAGCACATAAGGGATGGGGTGTATCATGTATTATTGGTGTAGCTGGAGCTGGTCAAGAGATATCTACTAGACCATTCCAATTAGTTACTGGAAGAACATGGAAAGGAACTGCTTTTGGAGGTACTTCACTATCTTGAATCTATCATCTATTTGATTAGAGACAAATAGACCATTTTGGTGAACACCATGCATAGGTCGAAAAGTAGGTTATAAAGTACCAAGCCTGGCCGGATTTTGAGCCAAAATTTCACAAAAATCGAAAAACCTGTCCGGATTTTGAGCCAAAATTGCACAAAAATAAAAAAAACCTGACCGGATTTAGAGCCAAATTTGCCAAAAATCGAATAACCTGACCGGATTTTGAAAACCGATAACCTAGCTATTCGACCTATGACACCATGCAATTTTGTGTTTCGCTAATAATATATCTCATGATTTTTCAACCATGATAGATTCTGCTTATCCTGATTAAATTATTGATATGTTACAGGATGGAAGTCAAAGGATTCAGTTCCTGTTCTAGTGAATGATTATCTATCGAAGAAATTGAAGTTGGATGAATTCATCACTCATTCATTTACATTGGATGAAGTGAATAAAGCATTTGATGTACTTCATCAAGGAGATTGGTATAGTCTCTATTATATTATATGATATATAGATTACTGTAATATCAGAAGATGTTATTGATTACTTGATCACTTATCATGAATGACTTCAGTACTCTTTAACGTATCGATTCATTTCAATTTCAGTCTTCGTGCCGTTCTATCAATTGCCAAGTAATGAAGAATATGTGATAGTGAGTAGTCTTCCTCATCTACTCTTTTGTTAGTCATTCCATTATTATATTATATATTATATATATTGATAAATGTAAAGTTATTCCTTAATATCTTGTGATGATCTATCAATAGACATGATACACTATTGATTATCAATCTCGATTGTGTTTAGTGAAGAGAATGAATAGCCATGGAACGGGTTGTTTCTTTCTATATACCTACACCTATTTACTTCTTTTGCCTCTCCCTCTATCTCTATCTCTCCTTCTGTCTCTACCTCTCCCTCTACCCTTTACCCTCCATCTCTACCTCTCTATCACTACCACTCCCTCTCGTCAT